>VDFB02114755.1:103329-151481 GCA_007258455.2 Sequoia sempervirens | reverse complement strand
TGAATTCTCATTTTGCATCCTTAATGTTCTTATGTCATTTTGGGGCATCATTTTGTGATTACTTGAGAATTGTAGAAGATTGCTAGAGAGAGATTCGATTTAAATATCTGTAGACTTTGTGCTGTAAATGTGAGAATTGAATTCATAGTTAGTATTAGAAATTGAGAATAATTGCAAGTCTTTGTGCTAGTATTAACTCTCATCTAGAATAGTTAATAGATACTTCATAGCTACAGATTTTAAGCTGTTTCATGTTGTATATTTCCATAAAGTAATCGTTTTGAAAAAGGTTGATAGGATTTCATTCTTCAAGACTTTGTGCTTATTGAATTGTTTTCCCGTCCCGGAGGAAATAACGGAAGTCTTTGTGCTTTCAGGAAACTTTATCTCCTCTTTCTTTATTCCATTGCATAGTTACCGTACTAAAGTTTTATCAACATATACTGTTTCTTTTCTTTGAAGAGAAGAGAATATAATCTTTTCTGAAATAAGAGGAACGATTGTTGTCCTATCCATTTAGTTTTATTTAGTTAAAGGGGGAGCCTTCCCTTAATTAGGAGAGTTCAAACTCACGTGCTGTGGTTGAAATCACAATTTTGTACGCTTTCACAGGTATACAAAATTTCCAACCAACAAATATGTGTTTTATTAGTAATTTTATTTATTTGTATTTCAATGCTCAATCTCTTAGTGTTACAAAATCGGTGACATGACAAACACTAGACCATAAAAATGCTCCCTTTTTGGTGAGATTGGTGAGAGGAGCAACCAATTGAGGAAAACCCTTCACAAACCTTCTCTAGAAGCCACAAAGACCTAAAACACCCTTCAACTGAGTAAGGTTTTCTAGTGGTGGCCAATCCAAAGTGGCCTTAATCTTTTCTTGGTCCACATTGACCCCTTTTGAATTGATCATGTGACCAAGGTACAAGAGTTTCTTCATACCAAACTCACATTTGGATTCCTTTGCAAACAAATATTTCAGCTTCAAGAATGCTCTACACTTCTTCGAAATGTTTCATGTGCTCCTCCCAAGTCATGCTAAAAATTAGGATATCATCAAAGAATATTAGAACTTTCGTAGCTGCTTGTTGAACACTTAATTCATACAAAATTGGAATGTTGTAGGAGCATTAGTTAAGCCAAAAGTCATAACTAAAAATTCATAATACCCAAAATGGCATCTAAAGGCATTCTTTTCAATGTCCTCTCGAACTCTTATTTGATGATAACTAGATCTCAAATCTATCTTTGAAAAGAAGACTACTCCATGTAGCTCATCAATTCTTGGTATTGGCTACCGATTTTCGATGGTCTTCTTGTTAAGGGCTTTGTAATCTATGCATATGCACATAGTTCCATCTTTTTTCTTCACCAAAACCATCAATGATGCAAAAGGGCTCTTGCTTGGACAAATGTGTCCCATATCCAAGAGTTATTTGATGACCTTTTCAATTTCATCCTTGTCCCTCTTGGGATGCCAATATGAAGTGGTGATGACAGGCTTGGCACCTTCCTCCAATTCTATCATGTGTTGAATCCCCCTTTTAGGAGGCCTTCCAGATGGTATGCCACTAAAAACCTTGCTTTGCTTAGTAAGAAAAGCTTGCACATCAAGATGGTAATCCCTCTTTTCTTCTTGAGGAATGTTGTGCATGATAACACACTCTATTGCCTACTCTAGGTGGTCATGGTGTATCAACCTTTCCATTCACTTGAAAGAGACAATGCGAGCACCTCCATTGGACATCCCTCTCAACACAACCTTTTTCCCATCTAATTGGAATTTCAGCTCCATGGTTTGAAGGTTTAATGTGATATCTCCCAAAGGATGCAGCCATTGGATGCCAAGAACTGCATCTGTGTCACCAATACTCACAACGTAGAAGTCATCCTTGACTTCATAGTTGCCCAACTGAATACTCATATTAGGAATCCTCCTTGTGCAAGTAAGTGTAAACCCATCAGCCACTATCACCTTAAAGCCTTCAAATTCTTTAGTTTTGAGTCCCCTTTTGGAAACCATACCTTCGTCAATGAAATTATGTGGCTCCAATATTAAAGAGAGCAAAAATTCGCTAACCACATAGGACTGCTCGAACACTGAAAGATTCATTTTTCTGAAAGCTGGAAAGTTGGGCAAGAGTGCCTTCACTTTCCTTATCTTCTTCTGACTCTTCAATTGACTCTTCTTCTTTATCCTCCAAATCAGACTGTTGTTCTGATTTTTCTGATGCTGATTCATCAGCTGAATAGACCTCTAAATGATGAACTTTGCCCCTTTCGAAGCATTTATGGCCTGGGGCCCATGGCTCCTTGCAAGTGAAACATAGTTTTTTCCTTCTAAGCTCATTACGGAGGGCATCATCCATTCTTGATGGAAACTTCTTGGGCTGATTAGCATCTTTATGAAAATGCTTCTTGTCCTTATTTTGGAAGGTCTTGGACTGAAATTTGTTTCTTGGGGCTGCAACCTCCATGCTTCTTGCCTTCTTTATCACCTCTTGGAGAGTTGGTGGGTCAAAAGCCTTAACTCATCCCCTAAATGGTTCCATTAGCCCTTCACTGAAAAGGACCACCAATCTTCTTTCCATGGTGTTAGGA
This sequence comes from Sequoia sempervirens, assembly GCA_007258455.2. Classification (NCBI taxonomy): domain Eukaryota; kingdom Viridiplantae; phylum Streptophyta; class Pinopsida; order Cupressales; family Cupressaceae; genus Sequoia; species Sequoia sempervirens. The sequence goes on along the minus strand of VDFB02114755.1, from coordinate 148,877 downwards.
AGCATGATGGAAAGCCTCTGAAATTCAACAATGTAGGCATCAACAAAGCTATGTTGTCTCAACTGTGTAAGCTCTCTAAACTACATCTCAGAATCTCTCTTGGCAAATATTTAAATGAGCTTGTTTGTGAACTCATCATAAGTGTTAATCAAATTATGGCTAAGTGTGACCAAGCCATGGTACCACCACTCATGAGCAACTCCATCTAAGTGTAAGGTAGCAAATTTGATGTCATCCACTTCTGGCATTGGTCTTAGGGACAAGTAGTTGTCTAGTTTTTGGACCCAAGCTTAGGTAGTGCACTTGTCACTCTCATCAAAGTGAGTTAGAGTCACTTTTCCCAAGGCTTGTTGGTGATCCCTTTGCACAGTTGGACCTCTATTCTCAATCCTTCCACCCCCTCTCTTCTTTTGGTTCATGAACTGATCTAGGGACAAAATGTCTCGAATCTCAGCCGGAAGGTTTACGTACTCTACGTAACTAACCCTTCATTTGCCACAGGAATTAGGGCTTCTTGTTCAGGTGGGGGTTCCTCCCTACAAGTGAAGGTAGGATGAAGGGGTGTAGTGACAAACCCAATAGGAACGCCATTAGTGTGTCCATTATTGCCTCTAGGATTGTTGGTGTTTGAAGCACTAATTTCTCCATTCTAAAAATGGGGTGTTTGAGGCCCATTTTGACTTATTTTGGCAAGCAACTGTGACATCATGTCAAGTATGGTGTTGAATTTCCTCTTTGCTCTAGAATTTGGATTATCTGGTGGGACTATTCCCTTTTCCTTTTTGCCATGACTTCTGATGAACTGACACTGTCACAAGTTGGAATCTAATGGACCCTTAGAACTTCTAAGAAGGAATCCTCAATTGGAGTTTGTGGTCTCTAAAATATCTATCTTTTTTGTTCTATGTTATAGTAACGTAGTTCTCTATCACTCATAGAGAATTTGCAGCTGCATAACAAGCGTTAAAGGCATAGGCTAGCAGGAAGACCAGCTTTGGTACCACTGTAATAATCACCCTTAAATTTTTTGAAAAGACTTGTTAGCTCAATAGAATGAAATGCTAAAAAAAAACATTTCCCACTTTTTGATCACCAAGTTCCTAGTGTAGGCAAGGTGAGAGCATACGGTGTAATGGATTACAATTATACTTGAATTGAGCAGCTAAAAGTAACATCCACTTATCCAGTGGGGCTAGTTGGGACTTCCGCTTTGCAGTGGGAAAGCATATACAATAATGAAATGCAAAGTAAGCTCTTCCACTTCTCAGTGGTGAGTGAGTACAACCAAAACAACTCTTCCACTTTTCAGTAGTGGGTGAGAACCAAAGAACCAATTTTCAATGTGGTGAGTAATAAGAGCCACTTATGTAGTGGGGTGAGTAACAAGAGCCACTTATGTAGTGGGGTGAGTAACAAGAAATGAATAAGAGTAGATCACTAGTGGTACCACCACTCAATGTTACAATGTTAGCTCTTTTAAATCTCTAAATCCAAAATATGCATCTTGTTGTTACATTTAACAATATGAAATAATTTGAGAGAACACCCCCACATGTCCCACAACAATCAAGAACTAACCACCCATCATGGGAAATGACAATATACCTTAAAGATTGACAAATAGATGGATGGTGCAGGTTTGGAAGAGGTCTGAAACCTTGCTGTTACAGTCGGAACAGTGAGTCAATAAGTTTGAAAACTTCACCAAATCACTCCTATATGCATCCAAAGTGAATACAAACTACAACCATGTTTCCAATAGGTCTGACAGACTTATCATGCCATCATATGTGAGTAATAGAGGTCTGGAAATGACTGTCCAATAATTTCAGGTCTGTCAATGCACTGAAAGAGACCGACCAACAAGTTCTGGTAGTGGTATAGCCCCTCTAGAGCAAGATATTCTGGAAAGTGTAGTCTCCAACCTTCATTTAATCCACCCTGAGCCTAGGCGCCCCATTCCAAGATGAAATGGATCCTCAAAACCAAGTTCTTGGGTCTGAAACTTCCCACGCCCCTACGTGTGCCTCTAGGAGATAGTACGGCCTTCCCAACTCAACTCCATCCTTCCTTTGGTACGGCCTGTCAAGTGGTTAATCATCTTCAGAAAATAACAATTAAAAATTAAGGAGTTTACCATTCAAATATGCCTCCTCCAATGGTGTGGCCAACATGGAGGTACGGCAAGCAATGGAAGGTTTGACCAGCAAATAGGGAACCAAATCAACTCAAATCAATCACCTCAAAACTTCAACCATTCACTCCAAAATCTGCAACTTAACATCATCAAGTATTCATACTAGAAAAAACAAAATCTAAGAAACTTCCAATCAACTCCAATGGTGACTCCTGGCTAGAATCACACCCGTCTAGCTAGGGAATATCTTGCAATTCCGGAACTAGAAATCCATGAGGGATTTCATCCTCAAAGATTGTAGAGAACCAAAACCATTCTGACAACATAACATTATCATTCTTCAACATATGCAACAATGAGCCCCAAAGCCTCCTTATATAGAGTTTTAAGAGGGATAACTCTAATTAAAATAATTAATTAATTCACTTTTTTCTCAATGTCCCCTTTTCAGCGTGATCTTGTTTGCAGAGTGTTAGCCTATTTCTTGGACCCTTGTGGGCTAACTGGATTGGTTAGAGGGTCAGTGGTACCTTCTGGAGAGTTCGGTCGATTTCATTTTCTGAGATCGTGGATAGGCTCATTGCAGGCCTTGGCAGTACAGGAGTTTCTTTGCTTCTGACGGCACTGAATTCCGTTGAGAATTGAGGGAGATAGGCTTACTTAAGTGATTTAAGTTATATTTTAACTTAAAGTCTTTTTATAAAGTCAAATTGACTTTATAATTCTTATATCACTTAAATAAAGTCTAAAGTGAATATTTTAAGTTATATCTTTTAATCACTTAAAGGAGGCGCCTAAAATCAAAGTCTAGACTATGGAAAGTGACTTAAGTTTATTTCCATAAATTTAAATGATCTAAAACCCTAAAAGGTACGGCCTTCTTAGGTTTTCACCTCCTTTGCTTTATAAGGGATTTGGGCAATGAGAAACTCATCTTTTTGAATATTTCAACTTTGCCTTGGAGGTTTTTTCCCTTGCTTTCAGCCTGTGATCAGGTTTGCAGCAAATCCACCATTGGAGAATGAAATCTCTTCAGTGTGAGCACTTGTGAAGTTGTGAGAGATCAGCTGAATTAGTGCAGATTGAGAGAGCTTCATTTCAGAAGTTCTGCAGTGCTTCAACAGATTTTTTGTAGTGTTCTTCATCAAAACAGAGGGTTTATTGGTTGCTGTTCTTCCTTCACCATGGCAAACTTCATGGCTGTTTGGGCACACCTTCAGAGATGGTTTTTTGGTGCTTTTTGTTTGAAAGGGCGTGGCACTTGCAAGGAAGGTTTTTTGGCTTTTTGGAGAAACGTCTTCTTTCTGAGGATCTCTCTTCATGAACTTGGGCGCCCTACCTATACTTCTCTCTGGCTTCAGTTTCAGAATAAACTTTGCAATCTGTAACTCTCTACTCCAGTTTTCGTCAGTTCTTCACTATGCTGATCGGATTTCTTATTTAAAAAATCTGGAGGCTTTCGGGTATGTTTGTATGTTTTAAATCCATTGTTGATGATAATAAACACCTTCTACAATTTCAGTTTGATTAAATTAGCTCAAGTTTTCATTCTGTGAGCTTTTATATGATGCGCCCCTTCTCTTCTGTCTACAAAATTTCTCTAAAAAACTAAAAAACACAAATAGACTTAAAAAAAAGACAGGGGTTTGAGCAGTGAGCTAGCAAGGCTCATCACAGTGGTATCAGAGCATTCAAACATCATTGTCAAGTGCCAAAAACCAAAAACACAGCAATCAAAAGTTTATATCAGCATATATCAGCTTTACATGGCAAGTGTTTGACAAAATTCCCAAGGCAGAAATTGAAAGGTTTTGAGTCTATATTAGCAAGGCTCATCACATTTTCCAACAAATTCCCTTTTAAAATAAAATAAAACCTTTTCATGTGCAAAACCCCCTTATTTCTCCTAGGCATCCAATTGGGAATTTAAAATACCTTTTCGAAAAGATATTACACTTAAGCTATCAAAAATAATGATAAGACATTATAACTTAAGTGAATAGTTTAATTATTTCACCCCAAGTTGCAAAAATCCCGAGACACATCAAAATCCAATTTTGACCATGCCAATATAATTCTAAGACATTAGGTGAATAATAGAAGTCAATTTGGTGACTTACAATAAATAGACGTGTTCTCTGAGAAGTTTGGAGAACACTCTAAAAGTCCGAAAACACTTTAGAGAATGTCCTTCAAATCAATATTACCCATTAAGCTCATTGCCAACAAAAGAAACCTTGTAACTCTGAAACTGCATCCTCCAAGATCTTTGGAGTCCTCTTGCCTTACCACTTAGCCCACATGGACTCAGGAAATAGTCTAATGGTCTTCAAACTGATTAAGCTTGAGAATGGGGCATGACAGATCCTTTGAAGTACGTGAGACATTGCAACCAAAAATACAATAGTAGACATGCCAAGATACAAAGATGCAACATCAACAAATATTCAAGATGAAGATCTGCCTCATATGGGTGAGCTACACAAGTATTTATACTATATACATCCTTTTGGGTAAGATGGACCAATAAAAAATTCAATGCTTTGGTAGTATCTTGCCCATTGATAATAACAATCTGGATTGATTCCTGCACACTATCCACTACATTGTTAGTCATACATCTCTAATTCATGTGTTATTGTTAGAAATATTGTCATTGATGTCAAAGGTACAAAGACAAAGTTTGCTATCATTAATGTCAAAGGAAAATGAATGTCACAATGATTTAATGAATGGGATTGAGCATGACTAAAGATAGCATATTTGAAGGTGATGACAAGCTTGCTTGACCACCAAAGTGCATATGGACTGACTATGCAAAAATAAAATAACACATGAGATCACTATAAGAAATGGGTGTTGCTATTTAAGATATAATGATAAAAATCCTATGACAACTTTCCTACCTCCAATAAATAAGAATGTTAAAGAAGCAAAAGAACATGGTTAGACTGCTCTCATGAAGGATAAAGATCATAACAACATTGAACAAGCTTAAATAGAGATTATAAGAAGTGTATAGTAGTATACATACCAGCATACTTGACAGGAAAGATAATTCATAAGGTAAATACATGAACTTTGCACTTTCTAAGTGACAACCAGTCCAAAATCATGAATCAGAATGGCAAGCATAAAGTGAAATCATGCCATGATTTAAGCAAGAATATATATAACAGAAAAACAGATCTGAATGTGGCACTATTTGGAGGATGCAAAGCCAGTCTAAATCAGTGCTTAATGTGGTAGTATCATTAATAAACCAATCCTAGACAAGGAGAATAAGTCAGCAAGTTGATGTGTTGTTTTCGAGTGGCAATGACAGCTTGAAATCACACCAAAGATGGCAAACATATCATGAAACCCTGCCATCACTTAAAGAGCATTGAGTAAATTATGTCGCACTTTTTCAATGGCTTTGCTAGTGCAGAAATGTGATCAGCAAGTGGTTCCGCATTCAGGAAATTGCACAAAGAGGGGCAGGGCTGTTAGTAAATCGTGACATGGCAAAATCATAAGAACTAGTCAAAAATCACTTCTCACAATCATATTAAAATGAAGATATTCTAAAGACGAAAAAAAAGGGGGGAATAAGACAAAAGTGAATAAGACAAGGATGCTGACCTGTGAATGAAGACAAAATAAAAAGGCTGCGATCCATATTAAAGGGAGAAAACAATATTAAGGCAGCGATGAAGGTATAAGGAAGATTAAATAAACTAATCTTTACAAAAAAAAGCAGTGATTCATTAAGATCCAAAAGAAGTAGCGATTCACTAAAAAGACAGCGATTTACTTAATCGAAAAGGCAGTGATTACTATTTGAAGAAGTATTAACATTAATATATGTAAATATCAGCAATCAAGTTTGGAGAAGATAACTATTAATAAAAAGGAGTCCTGACTTTTTGAAAAGCCATTATCTTTCAAAGAGGTGTATCACTTCATTTAGACATGTAATGATATAAATAATGATTGAAATGTGTGGAGAACAAGGTGAATCAAGGAAACATATTCAGATCTCCATATGAAGGTTTGAGAGGGTGTGAGAGTGGAGAAAATAAGTTACATTACATATACACCAGCAGATTTGTGAAAAATATATTAGTGTGCTATGTGAAGATCTATTATTCAAGCACAAGGAAATTAATGAGGGAAAGAGAATTGAAATAAGAGGACACACAGATCTGCATATGAAGACATAGAAGAGAGATTAATGATGATATAGAAGAGAAAATCATACAGATATAGAAGAGAAGTTCATGCATACATAGAAGAAGATTGTGCAGAGATAAAGGAGAAGATATATGCAGATATAGGAGGAGGATTGTCATGCACTCGAATTTGTAAATATTAAATATGAGATGTTGACAAACAAATAACGAAATTGAATAAATATCAAAAATAATAAATAAATATAAATAATTGCCATTTTTATTATCAAGATAATATTATTAAAGGCATTACTATCCTTCATAATATTAAATTAAAATCATAACATTAAAATATTATTTTGATAGTATATGTTTATCAACATAAGCTTTAAGTAAGCCATTTTCTGACCATAAATCATATTACTAAGTGAATACAATAAACTAGTAAATAAAATAATGATAACAAATATTAGGAAACGTATAATATAAGCTATGAAACAGTAAATATAAAATAACAAATATAAATTAGACAAATCAAATACATGAAGCGTTGCATTATAAAAGCAGCGATTAGAATAGACATGACTCAAGGAAAAGCTTTGACATGGACGTGACCTTTCCTCCAAGAAAGGCTCGATATTTAAATAAGAATCGCTTCAAACAAAGAGACCATCGGTGGGGAGATATATGGGAGTTGGAAGAAATAAAGAATAGGGATATCGAAATATGCTGAGAAATATATGCTGAGGATCGCAGTGGCAGAAAATAAAAATATCACTGTCAGCAATCTGACAGAAATCAGAGAGAGGGAGAAAGTGCAGATCGCTGGCTAAAATAAAGAAAGTTCTGCAGATCGATGGTTAAAGAATTAGGAGGAGCTTCAGCAGATTGAATCCAAATAAGGGTAAGTATTGGGAGGTAAGTATTATCATATGTTGAATGAAAGGTTGGTAATTACTTATATAATTAAAAGTTAAGAATAGTGGATGATTAAATATATTATTAATTTAGATTTCAAGTTGATACTTATAAATATATTTAAATATGTTATGATTTATGAATATATCTAAGTATATATTGATGGATACATATAATGAGAAATTGAATGACATGTTGGTAAGTGATAAATATATATTTAGACATATATATTGTGGTGATTGACAAATACAATGCATACGCAATAATACATAGACGTATACACATATATATATATATATTATTATTATTATTATTTACGATTATTCAATAATGATGCTTGCAGCAATTATTGAGTCTTATAAGCAATTATGATTCTTTAATATAAGAATGGATAGATTTATGTATATCTTTACCCTATGATCAATCAAACGTAAGGTTGAGGGAGGCAAGTTAGGAGGATGTTGTTTATGGGCCTCCCATGCTAAGTACACCACTCCGAGGGTGGAATAGTCTTGGTCGGACATTCCTGCTGCTTGGGGCCAAGAGGTGGGTAGTCTTGGTCGGACGCACATGCTCTTGGGCTTAGATGGGTTGAGTAGTTTACAGGCAACCCTTTCGAGACCTTCCCGTCAAGCCAAACTATGATTGATTGTTAAGATGGATTCAAGGAGACCCAATCATAAGGGGGATGGACAAGACAGCATGGATAGGAAAAGCAGATACAAGTGTATCCACTAGGCACGCCACTTTGAGGGTGGAATAGTCTTGGTCGGACGTTCCTACCGCTTGGGGCCAAGAGGTGGGTAGTCTTGGTCGGATGCACATGCTCTTGGGCTTAGATGGATAGCTTCAGACGGACTTATCATGTGTCTCATCCAAGTCCTATTATGATCAAAGACTCCACAATGCATTATGGATATGGAAGGCATTTATAATGTTTTGATCATATGAATTATATTTTCAATATTATCTAACATGATTGCAGGGCCTAAATCCAAGACTCATTTTGTTTAAAGCAATAAGTGGTAAGTTATAACCCTAACTACATTAAGATTGTGATTCTAGGATAAGATTTAGGGTTAGTCCCTATAGGGGACATTACAAGGATTATGCAGTGTTGATGCTAAGATAAAGAAGATCTTGTAGTTAGAGAGGAAGAGATTGGGCAGATACAAAAGAGAGATCTATGTAGATATAAAGGAGAAATCTAAGCAGAGATAGAGGAGAATATTGTAGAGATATAGAGGAGATGTTTATGACAGATCTATAGAGGAGAGTAAAGTCAGATATGAAGAGAACTAGCAGATTTAAGTGTAATTGTTCATCATCCATTGAAGAGAACATTCACAATAAGATGATGGAATAATTTGAATATATATGAAGATCATTCAAGAAGAAGCAAATAGATGTGAAACAATAAGCATGATATATAAATGACCATCATCTGTTGAAGAAGCAACATATTAAGGGTGGAATCTTGTTTTGTTGTGGAAGTTGGGGCTTCCTAAACAAGAGATTGGTGTTTCTAGCCAAGTTGATGCTTTGTTGTGGGGGTTGGTGCCTACAAATTCAAAAGTGGGAGTTGGTGCTTCTAGTGGGTTGGTGCTCACAAATTGAAGGTGGGAGTTGGTGCTTCCAGTGGGTTGGCACTCACAAATTGAATGAGGGGTTGGTGCCTCTAGAATTTGTAAAAAGAAGTTTAATAAAAGCAATATTTTTGCTGTGGTTTTCTCCCGCAAGGGTTTCTACTTAAATATTGTGTGTTATTTTGTTCCTCTCATGTGCATGATTATTGATGCTCATTAGTTATGCTCCAAATCTTGCACATTTGGGTATTCAAAAAATGTGCTTGTGTTGTTTCAAAACATGGTTGAATTTTCAGTCATGTTTGATAGTTTTACCATTATCTCTTACGTTCGAATAGTCAATAGCCAACGTACTAGGTAATACATAGAAATGAGATATTGCCACTCAAATTGAAAAGTAAGTTATCTCTAGTTTCTTGTAGTATTGATGGTCATGCACAAACCTATGTTCCACCAAGTTTCTAGGATGAGAACAGTAGGGGATGTCTATTAGAAAAAATAGAAATTTTTAAAAAATATAGAAAATTTCAAATATTCACATGATAACATTGATAAGGTATCCATCATGTAAATTGTAGAACCTCAATACATAACATTAGAGTTGAATTGAGATTTCACATGAGAATCAACAAACAAATTAACAAAATTTAATTGTTTTCATTGTTAATATGCATATATTTTATTTTAAAACTACAATAGAAAGCCCAAAGGCTGCAAGTTTCAACTAGAAAATGACAAAAAAATAGAAAATATGTAGCTATCCCTAATCAGTATTTGGTAACGCTATATCAAAATTTGAGTTTGAGTTTGAGTCGCTGCCACCATGAGGGTCTGCCTCATCCAATGGAACCCCAACCAATCTCTCTTGTGCCTCCTCATCAACCTATGAACAATCTTCGAGATCAACAACCCAACGTGCATCTAGAGTCTATCAATACTTATGAGTTGATTGATCCTAAAGCTGCAAGGCACTATGTGAGGTCAATAGCTTCTCCAATTGTTGAGAGGTAAGCCTATTCCTCTTGATTGGCTGAATGAAGCTATATGTAGACTAATTCCTCTTTGTAGAGAAAGGAATTGGTAACCTGTGAAAGGAGACCACATCCTCAACTTTGGTGCATCCTAGCCGTGCCATGTCCACTATCCAATAGGGTCGATTTGAGCTAATGTAGCTCTATTCATCCTTAGCTTTGGTCTATTGAATTTTGGACCAAAGAGATTGACAAAGGCTAGACACTGTGTTAAAAATAAGGTAGATTCCTCATCATTATACATCTTTCGAAGAGCCTTCATGATCCCTTCTTTCATCTCTTCATCATCAGATGGAGGCACTCTCCCAAGCCTTGTTGCATACCATTTGGATTTAGAGTGTAGACTGCCATATGAAGTAGAGTGTTCATAGTGTTCCACCACCATGTCATAATAGATTTAATATGCACCTCAATACAATCCTATATAGCTCCCTGCTAGGAATGACTTGCTTCATCTACCTTACATGTCAAATGTCTCAAAATTCTCTCCAAGTCTAGGAGAATCTATATCAACATATTTTATGACCCACACAAGTGGGATGGAGTAAACATATTTGCAAAGAATGAAAAGAATTTACAAGTTAGAAATTTAGAAACAATAAAATCATAAATTCAATAATGAAATCAACAATTTCTTTCCTCGATGTAGACCACCAATCATCGTTGAAGATTTTTTGTTTCACACTTTTTCTCTTAGCCATGCTCGTCTCTGGCCATCGACTCCACTTTGAATTAACCATCATTAGTTGTAGTGGCTTCTACACCTCAAGCATCCTCTCCAACAAAATAAAGTAGCTAGCATATCTAGTATCCATAGGCTTGAAGTATTCTTTCCTTGAAAAAAGCCTTGAACAAAGCAAGTGAAGTGTGATGGTTGCAAATGAACATTTGTGTGTCTCTAGTTTCTAGTTTCTACCACCAATGCCTTCACCCAACTTATCTTACCAATGTCTTTCAATGCATTTGTAGAGGCTTCTACACTTCAGATATCCTCTCCAACAAAATAAAGTAGCTAGCGTATTTAGTATTCACGAGATTAAAGTATTCTTTTCTTGAAATTTTTTTGAACAAAGCAAGTGAAGTGTGATGATTGCAAATGAACATTTGTATGTCTCTAGCTTCTACCACCAATGCCTTCACCATGCATTGAGCATAACACAAAGAGTACAAAATTTTCTTGTAAGCACCCTCTACCATCAAGTCAACTTTGTCCTAGAAACATCCCTTATAGGGCGTGGGTCCAATTTTGTAGGGGATGCATCCCTAGGAACATAGGCATAGACTATAGTTTGAAATTCTATGGGAGGTTTTGTCTTGACCAAAGTACACACCCTAACTTTTATATTCAAAGTCAGAACATTGAACATTTTAAAGTTTAATTTCCAACATAACAAGTCATTTTGAGTGGAAATAAATTGCATTTTAAGTGTATAGCCAACTTCTTTGTACCAATTTGCTAAAGCGCAAAGCAAGCAATTCATAACACTGCAAAATAAATTCTATTTTCTCATCAGGTTGATTTTTAATTTATTATTACTGCTCCTTACCACAGTAAGAAAATGATCTAAGAAGCAAGACAAGGTAGCATGGTGAGGGTTTTCTCCATTTGGACTCTTTAGCTTGCTATTACCATTTTATTGTTAGATTGCTAGAAGGGAAGAGCTTGTTGCTTTGGGAACCCATAATATGTGTTGTACCCCAAAATTAAAATTTTGTTACACTTAGACATTTTGAAGAAATGAGTAAAAGTCTTGTTAAAACAAATAAAAGGTCAAAATTTGGGTGTGCATGTCTTGCATGGAGGGTTAAAACACAAAATTTTCAATTTCGACGACTGGTCTAAGAGCAGCTTAACCTATAAAACCCGGATCTTAGTTTTTCATCCCTAAATTTTAGGAAAACTGCTATTTTTAGAAATTTTCTCAAAATAGTAACGTTTTCGGTTTTTCTGGGTTTCTTTGAAAGGATCTGGCAAAATTTTCTAAAAATAGAAATTTCTAAAATAGAAAGTTGGTCCGGCAGGTCCGAACCCGATTTTGATTGGCTCAAAATGTGTCCGTATCGGCGGTGCCGAATCTTAAAATAATCAGTTTGCCCTCTGGGTCTATTCAGCTTTTTCAGAGTTCGAGGTCATCAATGGAGGTCATCCGACTGCCAGGCGTTAATTTTAGCATTCAAAACTTCCAGCAGAAAGTGAAATGATGAACATGCACGAGGATCGAGGAAGAAAAGTGAAAAGTCATGAAAATTTTCTAAGTCTGCTAAGTTTGGGCGCCCCAGTTGAAGAAAGGCGCCCACCTTTTCAGGGTACCAGATGAAGGAATTAGGGTTACGGTCTCCAATGGAAGTTGCTCAGTTTTCAGTCAGCTTCGCGATGGATATCCCCGTCAGAGCATCCGATGATCCAGTCTCCGGCAAATTCAAGTCAAAGTAGAAGGTATGAAGTGAAAATCTGAAACTTGAAGTTGAATAAATTAAGAATTTTTCTAAGTCTGGAGAAACTGGGCGCCCTAAGAAGAGAAAGGCGCCCAACTTTTCAAGGGTGCAAACAGAGGAATTTGCAGTCGAAGTTACAACGAGATGTCTTCAGAATTCAACTGGCTTTGCAGTGAGCTATTCAGCACGACAAACGGAGCTCGCAGTCATCAGATTCAAAAGGCTGAACAGAAGGTCCGACGAGAGGTAAAAAGAGAAATTCAAAGCAAAAGTAAAAAAATCAAAAAATAAACTAAGTGTTGGTAAACTGGGCGCCCCCAGCCAAGATAGGCGCCCAACCTTTTGAAGGGTAAAAATCCACTTTTGACAAATGTGCCTCCAGAGCACCCCCCTTCATTCTTCGTCAGCTTCGCGATGAGCACAGCCATTCAGCAATCCGACGCCCGGAGCTCAAGATTTAACGAGATCGTCTGCGGAAGAGAAGTTAATGAAGAACTTGGAAATCAGGAAAATGGCTAACACTGAAGAAACTGGGCGCCCCTAGAAGGAAAAGCCTCCCGTGAATTCGGAGGTCGAAATCAAGTTTTTAGCAGGAGGTGCCTCCAGAACATCTTCTTCGAAATCAGTCCGGCTCCGCAGTGAACCACTCAGCTCGCCTGTTGGGTAAACCTGTCAACGGGAAATCAGTGGCGAAGTGGCGTGTTAAAATGAAGAAAAGTTGAAAAAGTGGAAATTTTGACTAAGTCTGGTGAAGTTGAGCACCCCTCTTGGAGAAAGGCGCCCAAATCTTCATGCCTTAGAAGATTTTTGAAGATTTTCAAAATTTCAAAATTGCAAAGGAAGAGGGTGGCGTCCAAACTTGAGAAGATGAGATTTAGGGTTTTTGGAATAAAAGCAGAAAAAAAAGCAAAACCTAAATCAAAACCTAAGTCTATTTAACTCTTCTTTTCAATGTATTTTTCATTATTTTTGCAGGTAGCATCCAGAGGAGAAAGTTGGAGCAGCAAGTTTGAAGAATTTTTGTGATTCAAGAATCCATAGTTGCTGGTTTTACATCAGATTTTTCAGACCAGCAAGCATAAACCATTGTTCTTTCAAGCTTTTTGTTCCAGAAGATCAAATTTTTCAAGCAGAAGGCCAAGGCTTTCAATTTTTCAGTCATCTGGGTCTTTTTGCCTCCATCTTCTGAAGAATTTTTCAAGAACTTCATCAAGTTGCAGCAAGTGCTTTTATCTTGCATGTCGCTGAAAACCTCGCATTCAAAATTCAACCATCTGGGTCCTTTCCAATCAGTCTTCTGAAGAAAACCCATATCGCAGCTTTTTTTCAAAACCTAGGGTTGGCTGCTTTTTCGATCAAACGTCAGGGTTTTGCAAATCAATCAACTGGGTCCATTTCTAATGATATTCTGAACAAAACCCAGATGCCAGCTTTTTTCGGGAAAAATTGAAGAAATTAGGGTTTGCTGCTTTTTCAGTCAAAATTCAAGATTTTCAAAAACGGACGATCTGGGTTGTCTTGTATCGTCATTCTGAACAAAACCCATATCTCAGAAAAATTTCTCAAAAATTCGTCCGTTGAAGCACAAAAATCAGCATTCTAAAAATAGAAATTGTTCAAGACTTGTCTGAATCAGGGCGAGTTTACAGTCATTCTTCAAGTTTTCTGAAATGGAGTACACTCCTAATGTTTTCAAGTCCGAATCAGCACTTTTTCATAATTACATCAAAACAGCTGAGACAGACTTGCATCATGTCAAGCCGGTGTTCGACCTACACGCCTTGGAGAGAGCAGGCAACACTTCAATCAAGAACCTGGGTCATTCTGGACTCCTCGCAGCAGCATCTATTCCTATATCAGTTCAGAGCCTTGAGTTCGTAATCGCTTGCATTAAGCATTACAACCCGGCTACTAGGGAGATCCAGTCAGCGATGGCAGGTTGATTTGCAGTTTAAAGCCTGACATGGTTGAAAAGTGTTTTTCCATTCCCCCATGGCCTGAAAGTGTAACTCTTTCGAGGGATGAGTGTGAAAAGATGTGGAATATGCATAAGGACAAATACAACAAGAAGATCGCAGAGATGGATGAAAGAAAAACATAGACATTGCCCAAGAACGTCGGGCTTGAGGAGGTGCAAAATCAGTTCCAGAATGTTGTTCATAGTTGCAGCCCAGTTGGCGGAAGGATAGGTCATATTTCAAGTGATGTCAGCAAAGTTCAATAAAGCGGCCAATGAGGTTGAAGATTTCCTGAGATCTATTGCAGATGCTGAAGATATTCTTGAAAAGCGGTGTTTTGCTGTTGATGGTATAGATGCACCAAACCGGGACACAATCTCAGACTTCCTAGCGGATGTGATCGAGCTTTAAAGCAGCTTTCTTCTAGAAGCTTTCTTTCCCGCTTTCTTTCTATTCTTGGAATCATCCTTATCCATTCTTTGAGGATAGAAAGAAGATAAGATGTAATAGTTGGCGTTTCCCGCTTTTTCTGCTTTTTAGGGTTTTAGTTGTTATCTTGTTTCTAGATTTAGTAATAAAGCTTGCTTGCTGAGCAAGCCCTAGATTGTGAAAGCAAGGAGATTTTAGGGTTCCCTACTCCTCTGCTTCTCTATAAATAAGAGCCTTTGCTCATTTAGTTTCTTTAACGGTTATTGCGATAACAAACTGCTGAGTCTCTTTTAGCCAGTAAGTTGTTATTCGTGTCAGTTCACTTTGTGTTGGAACGGTTATTGTGTTAGCAAATTGCGAGCTGTATTGCAACAAGTTGTTATTCATTTCAACTTGTGTGTGATAGCAAATTGTTGAGCCTCTTTAGCCAACAAGGAGTTAGTGAGATTGCTGTTTTCTATTGTGTTAAGAATAAGTTTGCAAGCCTCCTTAGCTGCAATTTCTTATTCAAGGCATGTTAGAAGGGAGTTTTGTTTTAGAGATTTGAGTAATAAAATCATGAGCCTCTTTTGCCTTGGTCTAAAATCTCAGATTTCCGTTATCTATGTTATGCTTTCATGATCTTTATTTCAGCTTACAGTGAAGTGTGTAGGTGTTTGTTGGGAGAGAGATTATTAAAGTATTTTTGTCAGAGAATCTACCTTGTTAATTTCTAACTTCTCTTGCTCTGCTATTACTTGAGAGGTTAGGAACGTCTTTAGTCTAAGTTAGTCGTAGTTGAACTTCTTATCAGAAAATCTCAGCTGCGGCGTTTGTGTTTAAAAAACCTTGTGCTCTAAGCTGATCCAAAAGATAGGCAACTTAGTTTTAGTTTACTTTCTTCAAACACCATCAGCAAGAGGGAGCTTCCCTCCTAATTTGAAGAGCAGTTTATCGTATAGCTGTCCATTTTCAAATCCATTCCAGAGGTGAATTTAAACGCCAACAATATGTTAAAAGATTATTATAATATTTAGTTTGCTGTAACAAGGATTATTAATTATTGACTATTCTCTAATTGAAAGCATTTCAATGAAATTTATTTTTCATGAACCATTCGGAATGATACCGTATAATTAATTAAGAGGGATCTTAAGTGGAAAACGGCTGGGTCTGACATTGAACTTCTTATCATTGTTTTCCTCGTCGCCCCATTATTGCTATGAATCTATGATAGATGTTGAAGCTAGCCGTCTCACAATATAACATGAACATATGCTGTAATGGAGTAGGGCGTTGAGCTTTTACATAACTAGGGCCTATAGAACAGTACTCTAGTTCCATGAAGAAAATAGTAGTAACCTATTATGTTTTAACTTGAAATAGAGGAATCTTTTCTACTCAGAGCATGGATCTGTTATATAATGTTTTTTAGCAACAGTATCTTTTCTTGTTTTGTAGAGTTGGAAATGAGTATGGAGCACTGGTGGATTTTATAGCCTTTGAGATTTTAAATGTCCTCTATAATTCGTGATCCACTGCAAGTTGTCTTTGTAATCTCTAGCCTAAATTGATTATTTATAAACTATTTCTCAAGCACTCCCATTGTTTTTCTATGCATGTAGTGAATCACAATGATGAAAATTTTAAAAAGAAATATTACCACATCTCCTTTTTTGTGTCATATTTATCATAGGGAATCACATTGAAAAAACAGTATTACGGCTTCTCTCCTCTTTTGTGTAATATTCATTGAAATGAATCGCAACATTGAATATTACACAAAAGAAAGTGTTACAGCTTGGTGCACATTTTTCTTATTTTGTAAGTTTATGGGTCTTACCATACTTTCCAAAACATTAAAATACACTAATACATATACTTATTATGAGCAGGTTGTCAATGCTGTACGAGGTAGAGTCCCTGTACTATTGGATGGTGGCATTCGTCGTGGTACAGATGTGTTCAAAGCATTAGCTCTGGGAGCACAAGCAGTTCTGGTCTGTAACGCCATCTATCTTGCACATTTAGCATCTTTTTCTTATTATTGTTTTTAGTGGGTATTTGTATACGGGAACTTTCAATGCACCATAGGAAAATGACAGGAATTCACTTGGTAAATATTATATAGAGAATATAGAATGGCCAGATAAATGGATTGGCTTCACATGATTTCATTACTGTTTTCTTGCATGTAAGTACGGGTCTCAAGTTCTTTTTCCAATTTGCAATGAATTACACTGCAGGTGGGAAGGCCAATAATATTTGGTCTCGCAGTGAAAGGCCAGAGTGGTGTTAAGAAAGTGTTAGATATGCTTCATGATGAGCTAGAATTGGCCATGTCTCTCAGTGGTTGTTGTTCTGTCAAAGCTATCACTAGGTCTCATGTTCAAACTGAGCATGAAATGATGCGTTCATTGCTATGATATTTTAAACACAGATGAGAGTTGAACATATTTTTTAGTTTGCCTTTGTTAGTACAGCATGGCTTTGAACTCTCATTGAAGAGTGCCATTCATGATGCAATTCAAAAGGTGTGGATCCTCTATTTTGTTATTCCATAAAAAGGGGGGCTCTATGTATCTAACCAATAGCGAAATCATTTCCACTTCAAGAGTAATTTTTCTTTTCTAATGCTAGTAAATATTTCAGAAGCTTTGTTAGTATTGATCTATCTTGAAAACCAATCTAATAAGCTTTCAAAGCTTTTAGAAATACTAAAATATTTAAAATACTACCATGCCAACCAGCTATAATAATATGTACAATCTCTACGTCTTTATCTAAGTAGAAGCCGTAGCAACTATCGTTACTGCGAGGTTTTTGTTTTCCCATGTGCTATGGCAGCTATTGTTATCATGATGTAATTGTGAGACGGTGTATTATGTTTAGTCAATAGGCTACATATAGTGTGAGACTTGAACCTGAAACAAGTCTCATGTCTGCAAGTCACTGTTGAGTCATCGGAAAACAAGTTTTAGCTGTCGTTTAATGGTAAAAGCCTCCAAAATATCAGGTAAAAGCCTCCAAAATCTCACTTATCACATAAAAGTCAGATAAATATTGATTTGACAACTGGATGAGAACATTCTATTTCTATTTGTAGTGTTTTTGGTCAATTTGATGGCAACTTTCTTTCTTCATTTGCATTGCTTTATGTTTTAAATTTGTATGCAGATATTTCATAATCAGATGATACTTAATCTCTTGATTTGTCTAGGTTTATTTTGTTCCATTATTTACCATTTATTATTAACTGTTTAATCCAACAACATGCAACTAGAATTTGCATGCATAAACATGTATTCAACATATTAACATACATATAATTTTCTATCGGCATAATCCTTGAACCTCCTTTAGGTGCAAGTGCTAGTTTTTAAAACAATGCTAGCATGTCAAATGTGTGTTTGTGATGCTCTATGTCAAGAATTTTCAATTTAAGCGATTGTGTTTATGATACATAATCTTGAATTACTCTTTTTATTTTCTTAAAATAAATTTGAAAAATATTTGGTAGATAAAATTTAGAAGTTAAAAATGCTTTTTGATATGATATTATTTAGTGTTTGAGAATCAATGGTTTCATATCTTTTTCAATATTGTCTTGTGTATTGCTAGCATGCTTAAATGAACGTATTACTTTTTGATTTCAATAATGAAGTGTGTATGTCATTTTTTAATTGTCATTTCCTAAAATAATGTAGTTTTAGCATGGATTATGAAGTAGCACATTTCAAAATTGTAGCAAGTTGATAGAAATTTTTATTGACATGCTAATATCTTTTTCTATTAAGAAATAACATGTTAAATAATAAGTGGTTTAGTGCTTATAATATCTTCAAACTCAATATTCAATGGTTATGAATAGTTTGGAAGAGAGACAATTAGGTTTGTTATCACCCCATTTTTCGAACAGGATAACTCAATGGAATTGCAATTTTTATGTTGAAGGTGTTCCCTATATGAAATGGATGATCTAGTTTTTGAAATCAATGGTTCAAAATTGAGGAGATGGATGCAAGACGATAGAATTAATCTCAACCACCCGCTTGCATTTAAAAATGGTTTTCAAATGACATACAATTTGTTAATTTAATAAAATGCTTGCTATAAAGAATTTATTTTTAATAATTTTGGTTTTTTTGTTATGAAACCTATACCTACCTTATATTATTTACTATACAAAATGCATTTAGATTTTTTATTATGTTGAAAGCCATATTATTTTTTAATAAATCATGCTTTTATATAAGATTTTGCTCATTCAAATCAAATGCTTCACATGTGACTATATCACCAAACAAAAAAAGATGGCATATAATCTTATCATGATCTTCAAAAAATATTAGAATTTTTAGTTTTATTACTATTTCAATAAGATTGATTGATATCCAATATTTTAAAGAGAATACATAGAAAGAAAAAGTTAATTTAATCTTCAATTTCTAAAATAAATAAATAAACAAACAAAAAACTAACTTTGACAATAAGTTAATACTCAGATCACTATTCATTACATAAAGGATATTTAGGTAAAGTAATCCCTAGAAAAACAAAATTACCATTATATAAATAATATTATTATTAACTTTATTTAGTTATTTATTAATTTAATAAGTTTATTATTTATTATTAATTTTTTAAAATTATTATTGTTATTTGAATTTTGATATATTTTATTTTAAGTTTAAAATTTATTTTAATTATTTATATATTTTTATGAAATTAAAAATAATAATTAAAAGTTATTAGAATTAATTTAATTTATAGTTATTTGTCTTATTAACATTTAATTATTGTTGAATAATTATATTTTGATTTTTGATTTTTGATTTTAATTTATATAACAAAGATACTTAAAATCTAAATTAAAAGTTAGAGATAAGTTTATGAATAGTTGTTTCGTACCAATAATTCAAGAATAGCACGTGCCCTTGGGGAGTTATGCTCAAAGTAGCATGTCATTTGATTAAGGATATGATAATTCACCTTTAAGACCTCTTCAATGTACTATTTGCACACTTGAGGAAAATAGATAGAGAGAAAGAGAGAGAGGATGTAATATGCACCAAGAATAGCACGTGTCCTTGGGGAGTTATGCTCAAAGTAGCATGTCATTTGATTAAGGATATGATAATTCACCTTTAAGACCTTTTCTATGTACTCTTTGCACACTTGATGAAAATAGATAGAGAGAGGATGTAATATGCACCCTACTTTTTCGATGTGTTTGAAGTTTGATATTGCAATATGAAGAAATAATGGCAATAACAACAAATAGAAGTATTTACAATGAAAAGTGTTGGAAACTAGAACTATTTGAAACACCCACAAATAGAAATATATTTTAAATTTATTACAAAAGTGGTACAACCATTAATAAGGTTTTTAACATCATCCAAATGACTACAACACTCTTAAAATTGCATTGTAGACATACTCATTAACTGTTGTGTGGAAATGGTCTAAAATGTTCTATGACCAACCTAGGGCTTGATAAATGCTTGCAATCTCACTCTAAACCTTGTTGGTCCACTTCCAATCTATGTGTTGAGTGTTTTCCAACCTTAGGTGCCTAAAACCCTATCAAACTGCTACCCAAAACCTAGGTGATTTATCCTCCAACTCCCATGCCCCTCCTAGATTGGTACAACCTGCCTTGGGAATGGTGTAACCAACAACAAGGGGGTTTATATGTTATTTCAAGTCTTCAAATTTTCTTTTTAAACCTCTTAAATCTTCCTTTCAAAATCTGACTTGAAACCCCAAGCAAATGTATTGAAATCTGAAAACAATAAGCACTTGTATGATTTATGAGTGAAACCTCCTGAATATTCACCAGGAAAGATCTTGCACTTTGGAAATGGATGTTCTCTATAAAAGTTTGTGTCTGTACAGAGCTATGGAAGAACATTGTTCAACTTGTAGTAGCTCCATAAATTTCCAAGCATGAATGCCAAAATGAATTCCAAAAGGCACTTTTAATGTATCCTTTATTCCCACACCCACCTTTCTTGGTATTTTAAATCCCTTATGTCTCCCAATGTTGTTGTCCCACCCTTTAATACAACTTAAGTTTACCTTTTTGAAAGCCCACTAGACCTATTTATTAAGTCACTATAGAAATATTTAAAATAACGTTAAGTTAAATATTTAATTTAACTTATAACATTAACATTATTAAAAATAATTCCCTAGGCCATTAAAATTCTCCAAATCAACATTAAATGCAAAAACTGATCATGGCAAGGGAAAACTATGGAAAGGCTTTTCTAGAGATTAAGGTATTAGATAAATCCCATGATAAAGTGGCACCAAGTAAACATAAAATTTGGATTTATCTTTTTACCAAATTTAGGTAGGGGATAAATTATGTTTTTCAAGGAATTGCCCAAAAATAGCCCTTAGGTTGGGTACCTAGTGGTTGGGGGTCATAAGAGATGTGATGTGGTGCTTCAAAAGTAGTAAATGGATATGGAGGGAGGTGACAACTACCCAAATTTTCCCTACCAATATCTTTCTAAGTGGTGTTACATGCTTGAAGGAGAAAATTGATGTCATGGGGATTGCAACTCTTATATAGACATGCCTTGTGAACTTTTGGGCCATCTTTATTTTAGATTATTTTGATATATTTTTTGGGACTTCAAGATCTTCTCACCTAGTGGATTGTATTGTAATAGGACGAGAGGAAATTCAAAATTATGTGTAAAATTTGGGACTAAATTGAGTTAGGTCTTCTACCACATTTATGTTTTTGGTAAATTACTTGCACTAGTAAATAACATTAGGATATAATGTTGAGAAAAAGGGATAGAATCATGGATTTTTTTTTGGGAGTGTAGGTGTTGATGTTTTGATGTCCTTGATTATATTTTGTGTGTCTATTTTTATCTCTTGTTTGTGTTGCGTTTGTTGGATGAAAATTTTTAAGTTTTCTTGAGTCACTTTGTGCTAGAAAATTATTTTCGTTCATACTTAGTTCTAGGCTCTCCCACTCGATGAAGATCAAACCTCATTTAGATTTGAGAGATGGGGTTCCTTTAATGGGATGTTTCCAATATGATGCATTATCTTGCAGATGGGTATGGTGTGGAATTATAGTGGTGTTGTGAAGTAGTTATGTAGTTGGCCTTCTCTTGAAAAGAATTAAATTCTTGTACTAGCTATTATGATTATTTATATTAGATTAGGTGGTTACATATATTGTGATTATAGAGTTTGAAGGCCCTTAGTTACTTCACATGAGGGTGGCATCCCCTTCGGTTCCTCTATCATGGGTCAACCAAATGATCCATTATCTTTTTTGTATTCTAGTCTTGTTAAAACCTATAATTTTCAAATTCTTGTAATATTTTTTGTTACCTAGGGTGCTCTACCTATTCTAAGCATGGAATCTTGGCTTAGGGTTTAGATAGAGTCAAGAATGCTAGATAATATCATACAATTGGGAGGTGAGTACCTTCAATTGATAATTATCCAACTACAATGTAGGTTTTGGATTTCTCTATATTTTAAAGATTGTACTATAGATATTTGTAGCTTGCCATGTTATCATTAAGAAGTAATTTTTTTCAATCTACAAATAATAAAAAATAAGCTCCATGGTGTTTTTTATTAGAGGTAAAATATGGGTTTTGAAGGGGCCCAAAACCCTTTACATCAGAAAGCAGCTGAAATATAAGAAAATGTCATAAAATAAAAAACAACCCAACAACAACAACCCATCAACAAAAAGTCAGCCAAAAAGGAGGACCCCACCAGCAGCACTACATGCTTTTCAGAATATCCGCCTCCACGTCACTAGCCCCAGCCTTCCGAGCTTCTTCAAAAACATCAGAAATTTCCTTCCTAGATGCCCCAACCTGAGCTTTAGTTTTGTTCCTAATCCTAGCTCCAGGTCCATCCGTATTTACCTCAGAAATCAAAACAATAGCACCCTCCTCCTCCATCGGCTTACCAACAACACTGACCTCTTCAGCATGAGCACTATCTTTACACTTCTTAGCACTAACCACAGGAGAAGTCACAACAATCGATTCAAATTTACCACTATGCACCTCCCCACCTCTTATCACAGTATCCCAAATTTTCACCATTTGATCCTCAAGAGTGAGGATTCTACCCTCAAGATTCTATTTCATTTTGAGAGTTTCCTCCGCAACAGTATCCGCCATAGTGTTTAAGGAGTCAAACAACTCATCTATCTGATTTTGGACAAAGGACCCCTCAACCTTACTCACCACACCCCTAACTTTGACATTAGTTTTACTGAGTTCATGAAAAAACCATTTAAAAAGCTTGAACAAGATAATGGAACCCTCACGAGTATTCCAAGCACATTAGACAAATTTTCTCTATCAATATTAAAAACCCCTTTCCCCAAAACATCTTCTTCCTCAGAGGAACTAACCCTTTCCTGACCAGCAGGGGTATCCTTACCTTTTTCAACAACGACCGGGTTCTTGAGTTTGCGGATGGAACTTGCTATCTCCTCCACCACCGCCTTTCTCTTCTTAAGTCTCTCCACTTCCACATCCTGGGTTTCCACAGCAACATCAACATCCCCAGCCTTATCTTTCAACTGCATATCCGGCTTAATACTCAGGGAATCATTAGCAAGAGGGCACCCACAATAGTGATAGGAGAATCCTTTTCCAAAATTTGATCCGCAGTCCTCAGGACCTGCTTCTTCTTGCTACCCTCCTTTGAATCCTTCTTCTGCATAACTACAGGGGGTGGCGAGAAGCCTCACCATACAGATCATTCTTCACCTTTGCACCCCTACTCGAAAAATCAGCAACCACCTCATCACTACAAGTCAAATAACCCACAGTAGCACATTGTTCCCCTTTTTCATCTTTCCCGTAGCAGGGAAATGTGGACCCCTCCTCCAAAGAATCAAGAGAATCAGGAATGAAGTCCACATCCTCCTCTGACTTCGACTCTTTTTCCAAAATCAATTTCATTTTCTTGACTTTTTTGCTAGTCGGTTCCTCTTCAGAAGCAGTCTCATACTCCTCAGCAAGTTTGGACTATTTACCCTTCAGGGTGACAATAGGTTTAGTGACCTCAAAAGTCTTCGCATAATCAGAGATGAGAAGAATTAATCCCACATGCAAGATAGGGTTTTTAGGGTTTTTCTTGTGATCTTTAAGACCTAAATCAAGAGACATCAAAAGATAATAAGGAAAGGACACCCTCTTCATATGACAGAAGTGATTAAGCAGGATGAAGTGGTAAGCATTTACCGCTGAAAATCGGCCTTCCAAAGTTATGTAGCGCATCAGCTCTTTCACAACATCTCCCCATAACGCCTTAAGAGAACTTCTCTGATAGCCTCCACTCCTTCTAGTCCTCAAATCTTGCGCTTCATCATCTTTGACAAAGATTTTCATAGCAGTCTATGCCTCCTTTTTATCCCTAAAAAATTTCATGCCATCCATAGCCAAGCTAGTAATACTGGCTATAAATTCTTCATTGACCTCAAATTTCGTCTCATGAAGCTTCAGTACCCTATCATTCCACCCTTTCACGAAGAGTGTCGTTACGTGAGGATTATTTCCATGTAATTTCTCCAATTAAGGAGTTAACCCTCCTTTCTCCAACACTTTCCAAACCTCCTTCCTCTTTTTAGCAGCTTCACATGAGAAAGGTTCAGACCTATTCCTATCTCCACCCATATCGCCACAATTAGCAGAAGGAAACAACTTAAGGACTCCAAGGACAAAGTAGAGAAAACTCTGGAAAACAATGCAAATACCATCCAAAATTTGTGTGAGGCCAGAAATGGACCAAGGGAAAATAAAGAACTTAGAGTTATGTTCCCTATGGCACCCAGCTCCCATACCATTTGCTTGATTCAAATCTTGCTTACCATTCATTCTCATAATAATCGGCCATGTGAGGAAAGACATGTAGGCCGCCAACCATAATGAAAAGTTAATCAAATTAAAATCGGCTATCATGGTTCATAGTTGCAATAACCTCTATAGGGAGAGGGTCATTCAGACCCCAATCCCTAAACTCTCTAACACCAATATTAGCAAAAATGTCTACTAACCCATTACCTTCCCTCATAATATGTGATATGTAATAATCATCAAAAGATTTCAATATATTGATTGAGTCCCTTATCAAAGACTCAATAGTCCAAGAAGGGGGGGCACAATTTTTTAAATTATTAATGATATTCAGAGAGTCCCCCTCCAACCAAACTCTCCTATAACCTTTGGCTTGTGCCAATTTGAGTCCATGATAGGCTGCAGTCGCTTCCGCGTAGTGGTTTTTCTAGATTCCCAAAGGGAGCACCACTGCAGAGATGAGCCTACCATTAGAGCTTCTGATCACTCCCCCACAACCTACAAGTCCTTGAATAAGCTCCATGGTGTTATTAACAAATTAATTTTGTATTTTTAAAATTAAAAAAAAAATAGAATGAAGTTCTAATTTAAACAATGTTAGAACTATAAATGTTGTACTTTAGAAATGGAAAAAATTGTAACCTTTGTTTTAATGTATTTTTAGTTTAAGATTTGTATAAACTATGTGATATATAAGTATATATATGTTAAATCAATTGCAACTAATTAATTTATTTTTAGCATTGAAAGGAGTAGGAATAAAAATGTGGTATTGTTGTTGTGATTGGACGGATTAGTATGGGTCGATTACGCTTGATCCATGAAGAATCGAAGTGTAATGAAGCCACTAACGCCAATCTCAATAGGATCAATCAAATGCAAATTAAACTAAACATTTATCAAAACTAAGCATTCTAAACTACGAAAGTGTTAAATGTCTACTCTAATCCATTCGAAACATATCCCATTGTGGGAGTGGTGTCACGTTGATGTGGAACGGCAACCCTTTCCCAATCCCGTGGATAAATGAGCTTGTTCCAGTCAGTTTTATTGAAGAAAATTGATGGAATGATTGTGAGATGTGTATGAAAACATTATTTTAATCTAAATAAACATGATGCAAGCTAATTTAACATGATTTCATGCTAAAATGATATAAATATGTAATTGCAAAGCTAATCTAAATGGATTTTAAAATAAAAGATTCAAACCCTAATTAACCAATAAGCTAAATGGATGCATTATGTTATTGGAAGCCATCAATGGAAGCTAAGTTAATATGCAAGAATTTAAAATGAACTAAAAGATGCTAAATGTGTGCTAAATATGAGTGTGAGTGGGAGTGATTTTAACAACATAACCCTGATGTTAAAAGATGGATCCATTTGTCTCCAAATAGTGACCTATTTATAGGAGAGCAAATGAGAAATGGAGGGTTAAGATCAAAAAGGTTAATCAATGGTCAAGGATGGAGGAAGTTAGAGGCATGGATCATGGATTCTCATCAATGGATGAGAATAAAAAATGAGATTTAATCAAGGGTTAACATTCCTTCAAACAAACACACTTTTGACCTATACAAGAGGTCACAAACTAACTTACACAAGAAGTCACAAGTTAACTTGCACATGAAGCTTTGTAAGAATATTCCGTTTTTCAAATGAGTGAGGAGAGAGAATATTCTTTGGAATATTCTCATAGGTGAGGGAAAAGGATAATTTAGTTAATTAAAACCAAATTAAATAGTGCAAAAGGGGAAGGAATATTCCTTTTGGAGGAATGTGCAAAGGAGGAATATTCACTTGCAAGTGGGAGGAAATTAGATTAATTAATAATTGATAATTAAACAATGTTAATTATACAATTAGGGGATTTAGAAGAATTAGATAATATTCATTAAATAAAGTGATTTAATGAATGGGGGAAAGGTGGAATGACATTTAATTAAATAAGAAGATTTAGGGACTTATATTAAATAGTTTGATTTATTTAATATAATGAGACAAAATGTTAGCATGAAAGGTGGTGAATTAACCTGATTAAGTCGATTAGGTTAATGGATGAAGATGATACAATTAATTAAATAGCTAGGCAATTTAATCAATTAAGTGAAAAGAGGATGGATTTGAGGATGAAACGGTGTTAGTATACTTGATTCAAGTGTATGATATCATTTAGGACATTTTTTAGTGTCTACATGTTGCCCCTCTTTGAAGCGAGGTACTTGTTATGTTGGTTCAAAGACTGACGCTCTTCAGATAAAAAATTGTTGCTTAAATTAAAAAATAATAAAAATTCTAATTTTTAGATGCCCCACTACTGCCCCAATGAAAGGAATAAGCTAGTTCCTTGACCCCTCGAGAAATCAGGTGAAAGTTTTAAATTTTGGGTTGATTTCTTGACAAAGGTTAAAAGTTGCTTCAGGGGTCTAGAAAGGCCCCGGGATGCAAAAAACATGCCAAAAACATAAAAAACAATGCAAAATAAGCCTCCAGTTTGGAAAAATTGATGAAAGTAATGAAAAACCCTAGCTTCATTGTTAATTTAGGGAAAAAAACCCTAATTTTAAGCTTAGATAGGTGAGGAAGGGTCACTTTCAATCCATTTGTGCATTCACACCTTACAGGATTCTTGCAAATTGAGCTTTGACCCTTCGACAAGATGGCGCAACGAGTGCTCCCATGACACATCTCTGATCAGGTTCGCGAGTACTAGAGGCTTCTAGGTGCAGGGCCATCGGTATGTGATTCAAAACTTGATTTGAATTTTGACCTTTTGGCGCATTTAATGCATTTTGAAATTTGAACTTTTGCGGCATCACTATATAGCGATGCTATTTGTAGAATTGAAAATGCTATTTTGATTTATAGCAATGCATATGTGTTTAGCGATGCAGCTTGCGATTTAGATTTAGGGTTTCAGATTTAAAATTGTGATGCATATGTAAATAGCAACACATATTGCGATTTAAAAATTAGGGTTAGGGTTTGCCAAAGTCAAATAGCAACACATATGTGTTTAGCAATGCATATCGCAATTTGCATTTTAAATGCTCTAGGCGTTGCAGTTTGGAATTTGAATTATAGCGACACTATCGTGAATAGTGATGCTATTGTCATTTTGGGGGATAAAGACTCCAAACTTAGCCAAATTTTCTTGAATTTTGATGTCATGTGCTTTGTTGGTGCAGGAGGTTATCTCGCCTTTGATGTCTTGTGAGCACCAACCGACTGTCTTATCCAGACTTAGTGATTTGTCTAGGTTGCAACAAGAGAACCTAGGAGAGATTGGCTTGTGGTACGTTGCTTACATGCCCATTGTTCAGACACATTTGGCGATGATGACAACATTGTGCGAGTGATGACATAGCGAGACCTCATCATTCCACTTACCTACCAGCGAGGGGATAGTGATGCTAGAGGATGTATGGTGTATTTTGCATTTGTTGATACATGGTGAGCGCGTGATCTATGATGTTGACGCCGGTTATGATGCTTTTCCCAGATTGACCTCAAGATGTATAGAGGTCAGGTGTCAAATTTTAGACTGATTATTGCAATGATTATCTCAGGTTTGGTTGCTCCAGATCAACATAGCAGATGATTCAGTCTAGGATGGGGGTTGGCTTGGCACAAGATGTTGTTTCGAAGGACTTAGTTTATATGGGGACCAATGATGCTAGCATCTCTTTATCATGATATGCATGAATTTGTATACTGTGATGGTGGGATTATCAGCACTGAGGTCACTCTTCTCCACATTTGGGCCTAGGAGCACATCGTTGTGCTTCGATCGATTGTTCAGATGGCAGATGTAGATCCAGATGATTATGTTGTTTGGAGATACAGGGGTTCCATCACATTACAACACACAGGGCAGCTTGGGATTCCTTACTAGTGTCGAGTGATTGAAAATATGATAGTATTCAGATGTGGTGGCCCTAGCTTCAGATTCCAGCTTGGTACGATGGTGTGCAATAGTTATTCTTTTCTCAACAGACCCGATTCATGCAGGGTCAAGAGCACACGATCATCGAGAGGTACTTGCTTGATAGGGTTTCCAGATAGTTTGGCGAGAGGTAGGACATGCCTGATGACTAGTATACTGTGATTTTTGCTAGGCCAACTCAAGAGACAATGTGGGGACCTACAATCCCAGACCACGAGGTAATAGAGGGATTTTGATAGTTGGTTGCTAGGCCATGGGCCTATGATCAGGGACAGGAAGATGCCCAAACGACGACTACTTATGATGCATGGTTCATACCCCCTCACCAAATGAAAAATCCAACAGGTATACCTCCCTGAGGGAGACTAAGAGGTGCGGGTAGAGGTAGAGGGCAACTAGATGATGGATAGGGCAGGGGATGGGGCAGAGGATAGGATGGCCAGAATGGCAAGCATCAACAAGGTGGACAGGTCTTGGGTGCACCACTAGTGCATCAATAGCCTCCACAGTAGCCACTAATACAACAACATCCTCCACAACAACCACTGATAGAATAACAGCCACCGCTAGGGCTAGATCCTTGTGATGCACATATACAACAATTGTAGGTAGTGATGGGTGAGAGGGATCAGGCTCATCAACAGATTTTGGTCATTATTGTTGAGAGATACCAGGCCAAGTAGCAAATAGTGGCCTTGACAGTGGAGAGGGACCAGGAGCATCAGTTTAGCCAGACCTGTTATCATGGAATCTTGCAGCGCTCGATTCACAGATAACCCCCCTACGAAACTTGTTTGTTTCATAGGTTTGTGATGTTCAAGAATGCAAAACGTGGTTTCAATCCACCTCGAAGTGCATTCCAAAATCTCAAACAATCTTTTTGAGTGTCCTCCCTCGTCTGTCTTTCGAAGAGCTTCGAATTAAGCATCTTCATCAGCTTCCAGCCTTTGGGAGTTGTGAAAATTGGAAAAAATGTAGGAGCGCTAATTTTTAGTGCTCCTACATGTTGAGGTTGTAAAATTTTTTAAGTCCTCAAAGTGCATAAGCGCTAAAAATCAGCACTTGTGCATTTTTTTCAAGGTCAATCTTTAGTGCACAAGTGCTAATTTTTAGCGCTCATGCACTTTTTCTCTCTACTTAGTCAAAATAATGCACGGGCGGTGATTTTCACTGCCAGTGCATATTTCCCAATTTTTGCACTTAAAGTGCCATAATTAATGTGCAACTTATGTTGCATTTATGAACTTTTAAATCACTTAAAAATGATTATTGGTTAAACTAAACTCATTTCAATTCACCTTTCTCTCATTCCTCATCAAGCTAGGAACTCTCTATCCTCCTACAACTCATGGTTTTGGAGATTTCTTCATTGTTTTGAGCTTAGGGTTTTCGAGTTCTTCTAGGTATGTTGTCACTACTATTTCTTTATCAATTCTTTCTTGTTTTTCATTTTCAGAGGCTCTGTAAATTTCATTTCAAATCTTGTCATTACGTTTTGTTTAAGATTCAAATCTCTTTGTGCATCGAATCATTTTTCCTCTTCTTGCAATCATGCCATTTCTTCTTCCTTTATTGTGCCCTGCTCATATTCATTTTTGTTAAGACTTTTGTCTTCATTTTACAAACACAAGCCCTAGGTTTTTTTTAGCTTCCTTCTTTCCTTAGGCATTTTTCCCCACCATATCTTGTTTCACCAAGTGTTGAAGTTGTATGTATATACATTGGCAAATACTTGAACTTCGCCATTCAAACGTGGACTCCTATAGATGTTTGAGCGGTGAATTTCACCGCTCGAACACCAATCTTCCAAGACATTCAAATGACATAGCGGTGATTTTTTCTGCCATCACACCAAAATTTTCACTAACTCCAAGTCAAGTGTAGGAGCGGTGAAAATCACCACTCCTACATGGAGCTCAATTTCTTCTTATTGTAAAAGCTCTTAAAAAGCCCGCTATTGCACTTCGCCAATTTTCCTAAGTGAGACCAAGTGTCAAGGTGCTGATTTTCAGCACCTTGACACATTTTACAATTTTACATGTTGAACATGTAAGGGCATTGATTTTTAATGCCCTTACATCTGAAATCATCTCTCTAAAGTGTAGGGGCGCTGATTTTTAGCGCTACTACACATTTGGAAAATTTTTCCTTACACTTCCAAATCACTTACTCTTTGCTCTAAACATTGTTTCTTGGTTCCCGCTCCATTTTCCGTGCCTAATTGCTCATTTCACGCTTGCTCCACACTGCACTTGCCTCACACTTCCCAATGCTTCTTTTTCTAGATGATAGCCAAGAAGCCTCCATTGTCTTCTAGAAAAGAGCGCAAAATGAAATATAAGTATCAAGGTGTTTGTCCACCTACAGTGGTGATCTCCAAGGTGGACGAAATAAAAGACACTAAGGTCGGTCATCAGGATCTTGAAGACTTCGTGAAAAGGACTGAGCAAAAGCCTCTTGAAGACTCCCTGAGAGCCATTGTACACAACAATATACATCTAGTGTCCACATTCCTGACTTCTGCACACAATACAGAGTTCATCCTCCAAGTTGCATCCCATTGCATCAAGGAAAGTAGAAGTGTGATAGAATCCTTTGGACAAGTGATAATGAGACTTGATCCCAAATTCTTTGATATTGTTTTTCAGAGTTGCACACATGGAGCTATACACAAATATTTCTATTCAATAGGCACAAGAAGTCTATGAATCAGATCCCAGTAAGGCTAAGAGCTTGATTAATAGTCAATGGTTGAAAGAACCCAGGAATACTATCTCAAGATGGCTGAAAGGGCTTCCACAAAGTGACTTCAAAGAGGATGTTAGGGACATGATCACTCTCCTGGGTTAAAGGTTTACCAAAATCATCTCATTTTTAGGACTAGATGTATGAATACATTTGGATCATACGGAGAAAGAAGGCTCATATTGATTGGGGAACTCAAATCAGTGATGAGATCCATGAGAAGTTGATTAATGTTCCAACCACTTTGAAGTTCTATATAACTTCTTATTTGGTATATGTTGTAGTCGTGATGAGGAAATTCCCAGGACTTTCTATAAAGGGGAATCAACACTATGTACCAGTGTACAAGTATTTCTCTCAATTGGAGCTAAAGGAGAGTCTTCACCATTTCAGGAGGGTCACAGATGCCTTCTTCGCACCTATGATATACAGTTTTGATCCAACTCTCAAAAAGAAGAGAGTGTTAGATGAGGCCTATAAAGTGGTAAGCAAGGTCGGGTGCATATTCTTACAATTTCCAACTTTCACTTACATGAGGGTAGGGTGCTACACTGGGTGCCCTTACATGTTGCCCATATATCCCTTAGACAAGTGGATACTCATGGAGTTATGTAGACAACTAATTTTAGTTCACAAAGAACAAATGAGGATTCATAAACCCGGTTTCAAATTCCCACTGACGATTGGTAGATATACCATTGAGAGTGCAAAAAGCCAAATCAGTCTATACAGAAATGCAAGTTATGATAATAAGGACATACAAATACAGATTTGACTTTGATTACTAGAATGTGAATAGGAAGTTGAAGAAAGATCACAACCACAAGTATCACTTCGAAGACATATGGGCTGAATGCAGAGATGAGGAAGACATTCAAAAAATGGATTACTGCAGGCTTACCATAGAGCAGATCAGGGATCTTGGTGTTGTTGACCTACTAGAGGGTTTCAAGGACCCTAGTGACATCATGAATGTTGCCTATGATGAAAATAATATTTCTAGGAAACCCTTGCCTGCAGTACAGTGGTCTACGAAGGAATGTGTCTCCATCAGGGAGATGCTTGCTCCCATATTGGTTTACACTGCAAAGCGGTTACACAAACATGGTTTCTAGATGAAATCCTTTAGGACAGAGTCAGAAGGAGAAATACCTAGAGCAGAAGTCAGCCAACAACAGGAACTCCACACAAAAGATAAGCAGGCGGCTATTCCCTCTTCTTGAAGAGGCCCTAGAATAAAGTTCACTGTTCGCAAGAAGGATACATGGGAAGTTCAAGAAGAAGAAGCCACAGAATCTAAAACATCTCACTCAAAAGGAAAAGGGCCTGACTCTGAAGAGATAGATTCCAAAGAAGAAGAAAATTCAAGCGAAGAATCTGCTGAAGAAGAAGATTCTGAAGAAGAAGACTCTGATGAGGAAGAAGATTTTGCAGGAGAACAAGAGTCTGAAGGACAAGAAGGTGATCAGGAAGGAGAACAAGAAGGTGATAAACAGGAATTCAAAGAACAAACTCTATCTCCACATGAGAATGTTGAAGACTTTCCTCAAACGTCATTGCCCATAACTTCAAATGTTCCTCACACACCTCCTAATCCAAACACTCCTTCACCACCTTTTCCTACATCACCTCTTCCCACATCTACCATACATGTAGTGGACGTCTCCATTCCTCCTACAACATCAACCGTACTTGACACACCTCCATCAGTTTCAAATACACAAATGGTTGGTATTTTGTCAAGTCCTCCATCATCCATTCCTAGTTTTTCATCTCCATCCTATGAATCCTTGCATGGTCAACTTGGTGTGCAATCTACTGGTGTAGTAATGACAAACACTACCCTAATTGTCACCATACTGGTCATTTCAACAGAAGTCATGACAAAAGAGTTGTCAGTCAGTCAAGAAGCTCATAATTCCTCTCTTCCCCCCTAGTTGGTATCTCAAGTATCGAAGCAGAAGAAGCAAATGATCTCCCCAGAAGAGCTCGATCTTGAAGAGATAGCCCCTCCAAAATCCAAGGGGAAGAAAAAGGCCAAGGTACATTCTAGACTCCATGTTGATAAAATTGGCCATAAGTTTGCAGAAATTGGTATACCACCTCAAGAGGAAGGAGATGTAAATATGGAAGACTACACTGTAACAAGAGTCTAGCTTGGCAAGGTCACGAATGAAAGTGCAAAGGTAGATGCACAAGTAACCTTGGATGTGTTGGCAGGAAGACTTGATAAAATGGAACAAGCTCGAGACATGTACAAACAAAATGCCAAACGATATGCAGCTATTTTGAGGAGATTTGCAAACTCTTCAAGAAATATCCAACCCATGGCTACA
This sequence comes from Sequoia sempervirens, assembly GCA_007258455.2. NCBI lineage: Eukaryota > Viridiplantae > Streptophyta > Pinopsida > Cupressales > Cupressaceae > Sequoia > Sequoia sempervirens. The sequence goes on along the minus strand of VDFB02114755.1, from coordinate 115,354 downwards.
AAAAACCTTGAAGAACTAGCAGTACGGAAGGCAGAAAATTTTTCCTCCAAAGGTAAAGAAATGTATGATTTCATTGATGAATTAATACAAGATAGTTCACAAGTAATAGTTGTTGCAGATGAGAAGGCCACACAAATAGCCAAGCTCAAATCATAGCTTGATAAGGAAGAAAGTATTCTTACCCAAGAGAAAAAAGAGATGGAAAAATTCCTATCATTTTGGTCACAAATGAAACAGTCAAAGCTCAGTAAATTGGTGCAAGTTGGGGTAATTCTCGACAAGGAAAAATATGCAGAGGTAAGAGAATCACTTAGGCACCGCATTGAAGTGATCAAATCTCTTATCGAAGATCTCCACCATGTTCAAGAAGATGTCGAAGGACATCATGATATCCTGGAGAAGGGAATTAAGGAGTTGTCAGGAAAGCTTCTTGAAGAAAACCACATTTTCCTCCCGACCAACAAACTTTCCAAGATCTACAAAGAAGCCATCATGCAACAACTTGAGGATGCCAACTTTTCAAAAGCCTCAATACATGTCACTTATGAGATACAACCAACTCTTGATAATATCAAGATGCATCTTCATAGGAGCAAGAAAATTCATTCATCTACCAAAAGGTTGATCACAAGAATTCATACCCTTGTAGATTACATAGTCGGTCCAGATGATGCATTCATCCAGGGGAACAAGAAGAAGTATGAAGACTTCCGCGCCCAAAGCAAGGAACCATGAAGAATCTTGATCTCTAGTGTTGAATATTTTGATGCTTCCCTTTATGCATATTTTAAATAGTTTTTGACATCTTAAATGTCTTTTTAGCAAACATAATTACATGAAAAATATGAGATGTTTTCCCACAAAGATGGACAACATTTTAACTTAGTCAAAGTTAGGCGAGATTTTCCTAAATTAGCTCACCTAACTTTCCTAATTTTTCTCAACTAATTTCCTAGATTTTCTCTTCCCTCACTTTTATAAATAAGAGGGATTTCTATTGTAATCTTTACCTTTAGTATTGTTGCCTATATTTCACCTATAGTTTAAATCAGGCAGGATAATCATATGTTAGATCTTCAGAGGCCAATGGAACATTCACACAAGGGCAAGGATCCTACATTTGTTGCTAGGTCATGGGGAACTCAGTGTGAGAACCTGCCCTAGGAAGGTTCGCATGAAATCATCTAAGGAGAATGTCGCCAGGACCTTCTAGAGGTCTTGCCGACTTGCAGGGGTTCCATCAAGTCCAAGTGCTTCAACTGGGAAGGTTTCGGCATGAGTTGTCTTTCAGAGAGAAGTCTCGGCGATCCGTAAGGTTTCGCCGACAATCGTCAGGTTGATGCACTGTTGGCATAAGGAGCAAGCATCGGTGAAGGGTCTCCCCAACTCGTAATGTCTCACCGACAATCACTCTAGAAGCAGCGTTGGTAAAGGAGGTGAGCTTCGGAATAAGGTCATATCGAAGTGTGAGTGTCTCCCCGATAAGAAAGGAGCCCGCTGAAGGACAAAGCGTTCGGGTATGGTCTCAGTAACCCGTTAAAGTCTCACCGATGAGAGGGCCTTCAGTATAGCATTCCAAGTCAGAGAAAGGTCTCCCCAACTCGGTGATGTCTTGCCGATAAGTGAATGACTTGGTGGAGGATGGATTCTTCGGCTTAGGTGGGAGCCTTGACAGGAAGTCTCACCGATGCAAAAAGTCTTCCGACTTTTACATCGGTGTAGTGCCCGACTGTCGGTGTGATGTCTCGCTGACATGTTATGGTCTCAGCAATAGAAGTGGGTATCGGTGCAACATTTGATCCTCGCTATGGTGTCTTCCCGAATGAGGGTGGTCTCAGTGATAGAAAGGGATCTCAACGTGACTCATTTAACCCGTTGCGACCTCTTGGTGATAAATGGTGTCTTGCCGATGGCTCCAGTAAAATTGGTGTGACTTTACAAGCTCGATAGAACTCTCATCGACTGTCACACGCTATGCCGATGGATTCAGAGGACATAATCGCATCGGTGAGACACTTTCAGTGTCTCACCAAGATGCGATTCTTTTCAAAAGAGTTTTGACTACCTATAGAGCCTGAGTGGAATACGCTCGACCAACCAGGAGGAGATGAGACGAGCCATGGTAGTCTGACCAGGATGAATAATGTCAACAAAATGTGAATACAACGTGTATCTGTTCTGAGCTCAGGGCATTCAAGGCGTTCAGCCAAGGTGGTTTAAATAGGACACGATGTCAGGATTAGAATGAATGCGGTAGCTATGAAATATCTGAAGAAGGCTTCTCCGGGGATGACTCTTTACCATCATGGACACGCAAGGTTCTGCATTAATTCAGTCAAAAAGACTGTGGGGGGATCTTTCCAAAGCCCGATATTTTTTGTAAGTCGTAAGGGGTTGACACAGTCTGGTGTATATAAGGCATTTTTTGCCTTTTTGTAAGTAGTTCGAATTGTGCATTCAAGAGAGTTAGTTTTGTAACTCAACTGGAATCTAGAATATAACATAGAGTTTACCTAAGAAGCTACTATTAATGTTTGTATTACTCTCATTTCTGTATTTTAGACTATGCAAGTTCTTAGTTGTGTTTTTGTAAAAATCTGTATTCATACTTAAGGTTGTGAAATTCATCTTTCCTTCCTAAGATATGCATGTAGAGAAAGCCTGTTAAGAATAGTGCATGAGCTTAAAGGGGTTGTGATAATTAAGTGAAAACATTGTCTTTTTCTATCCAGTGTATGTTCTTCCTGTGTCTGTTTCATGATTTCTTATTAACTCGGTGTATCACCATAGAAATAGTTTAGTTTAGTTTCATTATTTGTATGCATTCCTTCTCCTTTTACCTTCATAGAATTGCTAGTTTAGGTGATACCCAAAGGAATCCAACCTTCTCCGAAGGTTCACTCCAATATTAGGTGACCCACAACCTTGGAGTGATCCAATTTTTCACTAGAAAGCTCAGTTTTTTACAACTTTGCATAGGGTGCATTTCTAGGTGACAACAGTTTCTGGCACGCCCAGTGGGACTAAAATTAGATTCAATTGCTGGTTTAGTATGTGACCAGCTACTACCAGGCTTTATATAAGGCATTTGGCGTACTTGGCGACTCCATAAAGAAGAAGAACTCCAGAAATCAGTGCCTTCTACAGTTTATGAGAAAAGTTCAGACAAGAGGCAGCTCAGGTCCCTTCGAATATTTGCAGTTATCACCACCAAGAAGAAAAGGAAGAGCAAAGAAAAAAGAGGAACAACAACTATCTATTATAGAAGAACTCAGTCTACTCCATCAGTAGGATCTCATTTTTCTATACAAGTAAATCCAATTCAGCTACCCCCAATGGCTGCTCCAAGGAATCAACCCTTTGTCACTTTCAACAGAGGCAGGCCCTTAAATTTGGCACAGCAAAACAACATCCCAATGGTAGCCTTAAAGAGTCTACCAATTTTTATAGGAGAAGACCAAACTACTCTGATTGAACATATGAGAGATGTGGCTTTGTTATGCAGAGTCCATCACATAACCCAAGAGGATGTTGCAGTGAGATTACTAGCTGCTTCACTAAAAGGAAGAGTAGTGCAATGGTATAGGAGCCTACAAAATAGTTCAATTGCAACATGGGACAAATTTGGAGACAAGTTGCATAAGTAATTTCAAGATAGGTCTGATAACTTGCCTCTATTGGAGCAATTAACTACAATCAAGAGGGCTCCACAAAAATAGATGAACGACTTCAACTTTAGATTTCAGAGAACTTGGGATAGAATCCCTGCAATGGTGAGGCCACCTCTAGAATACGCATTTTTATATTTTTTGAGGTCTCTGAACAGTGATATAGTTGTCATGATACAGTCAATGGGAGGAGTGTCCTTGCCATATGCTTTTGAAATAGCAATCAGAGCTGAGAACAACTTAATACAAGCTAGAAAACTTGCCCCTAGGCCTCCAATGCCCATATTTCTAGAAATTCATGCAAACATCCCTTTGCAAATACCTCCTTTCACATCTCTATCAGCTGCACCAACACTGCCAGCTACTGTTCCAACCATTGATAAACAAGAAAGTGTTGCTTCAAGCTCATCACATGAGTTACAAGAGATCAAAAGTCTTTTACAAACTTTTGGTAACAAGTTGGTGCACTTGGAGAAACAACAGTCATATTCTAGGCCTTATCAATAGCAAAGTCATGCCTCAAGTCATCCCTTCCAAGGTTAGCAGCAGCAATTCCAAGGGAATAGACAGCAATATCAGGATAGTTATCAGGGCCCAAGATAGAGTGTGAACACAAGGCCTTTTCAGGCCTATGCTCCAGCCCCTATTAGTGCAACCAAGGAGCTGGTTCCTATCCAAAACAACTTAGCAGTAGACTATGAGTGGTGTTACCCCTATAACCAACCTCATAATCAGGCCACTTGCTCAAACAGACTAATCAACCAAGCACTTATGGTACAGAATGCTTCAAGTTCACAGTAGGGTGCTAGCAATGATGCATCCCCACAACATCAGGACCAATTTAGCAATGATACTACCATACTTAACTGGCAAGGTCAAAAATTATGTGGGTTGAATGAAGATAGTTCTCCAGTTGCAGCTAACACCAGTGCAAAGAAGAGAGCTTCTGAACTTGGTCAAGCAACTGAAAAAGGAAAGGCAGCGGCTGTAGAACCATCTACACCTCAAGTGGCTCCTATTTGGCAAAGAAATCAGCAACTCCCAGACAAGGAGCAGTCACACCCGCAAGCTGATCATACTGGTATAAAGGTACATCCTAAAGTAAATCCAATTGTACCTTATAATATCCTTGACAGTATGAGAAAAATGAATGTTACAATGTCCATGTGGGACTCATTATCCATCCCAGGTCAAAAGGATATGGTACAGTCGGCCCTGTCAAGTTTGAAAATGTCTGATGAATCTGAGCCCCCAATAGGTTAGGTTAGAGTTGTGTTAACAAATAATTCCTAGGGAAATGATCAACAGCCTTGCATAGAGACTGAAAAGGGAGTTAAACCACCTCCTTTCTATGTGTCAGTTATTATTGGTGATAAGTTAGTTCATAACTGTATGGTAGATAGTGGAGCTAGCAACTCCATGATGCTAAAACAAATTGCTGACAAACTTGGACTAAGATACCAGCGTTTAGAGAAAGGAGTGATCCAATTGGATGGTACTTCGATTAATACTTTGGGTATTATCAAGGATTTAAATCCCACCCTCCATGCTTGTCCAAATTTTTGAGTTCCTCAAGACATATGTGTCATAGACCTTCCACCTTTCTTTTCCTTGTACTTATCAAGATACTTTACAGCCAAAATAGGTGGTTACGTATCAGCCGATTGGTCACATATGCTATTTAGAACAAGATATGGAACCAAGGTTACCATTAAATCAGAAAGGTTGGCTAAAGACCACATTGAACCATATAATCCGAGCCCTATTAATGATGTTCCCATTACACCACACACAAAGTGTCTTGTTTCAATTGACAGTGAGCTGGTTGTAGTGCAAGAGCTTCAATCAGAAGTTGTTCTTGATGTGCTGCTACATGAATGGGTAGTTGAAAATGTATTGGACAGTCCTGAGGACCTCATTCAAGATGCTAGTATGGGCAATTATGTCATTCTTGAGCCTAAAACAAAGATTCCAAACCTGGAGAAAGATGCAGATCAATTGTTGCAACCACTAAGTGGACTTTGGGAGATGTTCTTTGATGGTTCCAGAAGTAAAAATGGAGCAGGAGGAGGTGCAATGTTGATTTCTCCACAAGGGGATAGGTATTACTCTGCATTGTGTTTTGCTTTTGCGTGCTCTAATAACACTGCTGAGTATGAAGGCCTTGTTCAAGGTCTAGAGTGGGCAAGGAAGAGAGGAATAACCAGCTTGAAAGTCTATGGGGACAACTAATTAATTGTTAATCAAGTAACGGGCCTAGATGTTGCTAAAAATGACACATTAAAGTCTTATAGAAACAGAGTGTGGGACATGCTCAAAGATTTTGATGCCTTTAACTTAGTGTCTATTCCAAGAAATCAGAACAAGCATGCTGACAGACTTGTAGCCATTGGAGCATAGTTTGATATTCCAAATGACATTAGAAAAGAGAAAGTGCAGCAGTAAGTGAAGGTTGTAGTCAGACCATCAATTCCTAACAACAACATTCACTGGCAAGTTTTTGATAGTGATGAACAGATTCTTTCCTTTTTGCTCAAAGAAGATTAGTTCTCCATGGTAAATCAAGCAAAACTTAGGCAGTAGTATGGTGATCAAGTCATCCATCTGAGGACAAATAAGTTGCCCAAAGGCCTTGTTACCTTAGAGTCAATTTTCAGCAATGATGATTGGCTTAAAAAGGGTAAAGTTGGCTTGCAAATAAAAGAACATTATGAAGAACTAGATATTTTCAAAGGTAAACTTCTTAAGATGGGAAAAATTTGTTCACATGAAGATAAACAGGCTTTTGTTGCTTTATGTCAAGAATTTCATGATGTCTTTGCTTGGGAATACTCATATTTGAAAGGGTTTGATCCCCATATCACTCAGCATACAATTGAGTTGGAATCTAATGCCAAGCCGGTAAGACAAAGACAAAGGCCCTTGAATCCTAAACTTGAGCCCCTAATGATTAAAGAGCTGACTAAACTAGTCGAGGGGGGTATTGTCTTTCCTATCAAACACACTTCATGGGTTTCTAAGCGTGTACCGGTTAGGAAGAAAAGTGGTGAAATAAGACTTTGTGTAGACTTTAGGGATCTTAACCGAGCATCTTTGAAAGACCACTACCCGCTGCCCTCCATGGAACAAATCTTGCAAGAGGTTGCTAGTTCTGAAAGATTTTCCTTATTAGATGGTTTTTCAGGGTATAATCAGGTGCTGGTTAAAGAAGAAGATCAGTTCAAAACTACTTTTACAACTAAATGGGGCACCATGGCATACAAAAGGATGCCTTTTGGTTTATCCAATGCTGGTGCCATGTTTCAGAAGGCTATGGACATGGCATTTCAAAGTTTGATCAACAAGATTATGTTGATTTATTTAGATGACATTACAGTAAATTCTAAGAATGTTGATGAACATGTGTCCCATCTTAGGCAAGTTTTTGAAAAATGCAGAGTTTGGTATATCTCTCAATCCAAAGAAGAGTATCTTTGCTGTTCATGAAGGGAAACTATTAGGACACATAGTGTCAAAGCAAGGAATTACTATTGACCCTGAAAGAGTCAGAGCCATACTTGAGTTGCCATTACCAAATCACAAGAAGGGTCTGCAGAGCTTTTTGGGCCAAATCAACTTTCTGAGAAGGTTCATCCTAGACGTTGCAAACCTGTTACAGCCTTTGACAGCTATGTTGAAGAAGAATGCAGTTTTTAGTTGGACAAAAGATGCCAAGAATAGTTTTGAAAAGGTCAAGGAGGCCTTAGCAGCAACTCCTACGTTGTTAAATCCCAATTTTTCTAAAGATTTTTATCTTTATGCTTATGGTAGCACAAGTAACATTTCTGCAATATTGGTTCAAAGAAATGAAGAGAATTTAGAACAACCAATATCCTTTTTCAATCAAGGTTTGGTTGATTATGAATAGAAATACTCCTTTGTAGAGAGTCATGTTCTTGCCATGATTAGAAGCCTGAAGAAATTCAAGCCTTTGATCTCTCATAATAAAACTCATGTCATGGTGGCGCACTCAAGTGTGAAGGAATTTTTATTGAATAAAGATCTGAATAAAAAAAGAGCAGGGTGGATCACCAAGGTCATGGAGTATGATGTAGATATTAAGATCACCAAACTGGTTAGAGGCAAGGGTCTCTGTGAACAACTTGCTATTGGGTCAAGCAGTGAAAGTGAACTAGGAAAGGATGTTATCCTTGCTAATACAAATGAGTTTTAGGATGCTCGGGACAACGTGCCTGTAGGGATAACTAATTGGGTTCAAGATATGACCCAATTTTTACAAACTGGCGAGTGTCCACCAGGTTTGAACAGAGCTAAAAGGAGATACTTCAGACTGCAATCCATACCATATGTGCTGGTGGGTAGTGTTATTTTCAAAAAAGATTTGAATGGTGTCCTCTTAAGATGCATTCACAGTGATCAAATTGAAAAGGTACTTCATGAGTTTCATGATGGAGCTGCAGGAGGTCACTTTGCTCCCAGAACTACTGCCTGGAAAATCATGAGAGCTAGTTACTACTGGCCCAACTTGTTCAAGGATGCATATTCTTGGTCAAGAAAGTGTATCAAATGTGCTTTATTTGCAGGAAAGGAAAAGCTACCAGCTATGCCTCTGCATCCAATTCAAGTGGAGCAGCCCTTCATGAGATGGGGCATTGATTTCATTGGACCAATAAATCCACCTTCCAGTACCGGTCACAAGTGGGTGCTCACAGCTACAGACTATTTCACACGATGGACAGAAGCAATAGCTTTGAAAGAAGCAAAGGAGTCTTCAGTTTTGAGCTTCTATGAGGATATAGTCACCATATTTGGAGTTCCTGACTCCATCATATCTGATAATGCTCTTGCATTCATAGGTCTAAGAGTAACTAATTGGGCCGTTAAACATGGTATTCATTTGAATACATCCTCAAATTACTACCCTCAGGGTAATGGTTTAGCTGAAAGCACAAATAAGAATCTCATCAGGATCATTAACAATCGTAGAGGATAATCAAAGGACCTAGCACATCAATTTAAAGAATGCACTTTGGGTAGACAGAGTGACCCCTAAGAGGTCTATTGGCAATTCACCATATAGGTTGGTCTATGGAAAAGAGGCAAGATTGCCCCTATCTGTGTAGCTTCCAGCTCTAGACATTGTTCACTAGTTGGAGATGCTTGAGGGACATGACCCAATGTCTATAAGGTATGCAGAGCTCATGGAGCTCGAAGAATCAAGGGACAGAGTAATGAAAGCTTTGGAGTGTCATCAACTCCAAACAAAGAGAGCATTCGACAAGAAAGCTACAACCAAGAATTTCAAAGAGGGCAACATTGTTCTCAAATGGGATGTTCTGAAAAGTAGGCCAGACCACCACACCAAGTTTGACAATATGTGGACCGGTCCATTTATTGTCACAGACTGCATGGAGCACAATGCGTATCGACTGGCCACAACAAAAGGTGAAGTGCTTCCTATCCTAGTTAATGGGATGCACCTCAAGGCTTGTTTCCAAGTTTGACAGGTTCATTTATTGTACATATTAGTATAGGTTTTATGTTTTCCATAAGTGCTGACGACACAGTTATTTTCTCTTTCATTTTCCCCTATTTTGTCATTTTAGCAACCTGTCATGTTCTATAAGTCTCATGTGAATTGTAACCATGTGTCGACTAATGTTTTTATTTGTTCTCTGAGCTTTCCAATGACTCCATACCCAATGGAAAAGTTGTAGCCATTGGTTCTCATTTTCAGCAGGCAAACATCCCACAAAGGTCACCAGAATTGTTGCCTATATTTCACCTATAGTTTAAATCAGGCAGGATAATCATATGTTAGATATTCAGAGGCCAATGGAACATTCACACAAGGGCAAGGATCCTACATCTATTGCTAGGTCACGGGGAACTCAATGTGAGAACCTGCCCTAGGAAGGTTTGGCATGAAATCATCTAAGGAGAATGCCACCAAGACCTTCTAGAAGTCTTGCCGACTTGCAGGGGTTCCATCAAGTCTAAGTGCTTCAACTGGGAAGGTTTCGGCGTGAGTTGTCTTTTGGAGAGAATTGTCGGTGATCCGTAAGGTTTCATTGACAATCGTCAGGTTGATGCACTATTGGCATAAGGAGCAAGCGTCGGTGAAGGGTCTCCCTGACTCGTAATGTCTCACCGAAAATCACTCTAGAAGCAGCGTCAGTAAAGGAGGCGAGCTTCAGAATAAGGTCATACCAAAGTGTGAGTGTCTTCCCAATAAGAAAGCAGCCCACCGAAGGACAAAGCGTTCGGGTATGGTCTCAGCGACCCGTTAAAGTCTCACTGATGAGAGGGCCTTTGGTATAGCATTCCAAGTCAGAGAAAGGTCTCCCTGACTTGGTGATGTCTTGCCAATAAGTGAATGACTTGGTGGAGGATGGATTCTTCAGCTTATGTGGGAGCCTTCGATAGGAAGTCTCACCGATGCAAAAAGTCTTCCCGAATTTTACATCGGTGTAGCGCCCGACTGTCAGCATGATGTCTCACCAACATGGTATGGTCTCAGCAATAGAAGCGGGTATCAGTGCAACATTTGATCCTCGCTATCGTGTCTTTTCAAATGAGGGTGGTCTCAGCGATAGAAAGGGATCTCAACGTGAATCATTAAACCCGCTGCAACCTCTTGGCGATAAATGGTGTCTTGCCGATGGCTCGAGTAAAATTGGTGTGACTTTATGAGCTCGATAGAACTCTCATTGACTGTCACACACTATGTCGATGGATTCAGAGGACATAATCACATCGGTGAGACACTTTTAGTGTCTCACCGAGATGTAATTCTTTTCAAAAGAGTTTTGACTGCCTGTAGAGCCTGAGTGGAATACGCTCGACCAACCGGGAGGAGCTGAAACGAGCCGTGGAAATCTGACCAAGATGAACAATGTCAACAGAATGTGAATACAATGCGTATGCGGTCTAAGCTCAGGGCATTCAAGGCGTTCAGCCGAGGTGGTTCAAATAGGACACGATGCCAGGATTAGAATGAATTCGGTAGCTATGAAATATCTAAAGAAGGCTTCTCTGGGGATGACTCTGTACCGTCATGGACATGTAGGGTTTTGCATTAATTCAATCAAAAAGATCTGTGGGGGGATCTTTCCAAGGCTTGATATTTTTTGTAAGCCCTAATGGGCTGACACAATCTGGTGTATATAAGGCATTTTTTTCCTTTTTGTAACTAGTTTGAATTGTGCATTCAAAAGAGTTAGTGATTTTTATCAATCCTTTCTTGACTAAATGTATGTTTTGTAACTCAACTGGAATCTGGAATATAACACAGAGTTTACCTAAGAAGCTACTATTAATGTTTGTATTACTCTCATTTCTGTATTTTAGACTATGCAAGTTCTTAGCTATGTTTTTGTAAAAATCTGTATTCATACTTAAGGTTGTGAAATTCATCTTTCCTTCCTAAGATATGCATGTAGAGCAAGCCTGTTAAGAATAGTGCATGAGGTTAAAGGGATTATAATAAGTAAGTGAAAACACTGTCTTTTGCTTTCCAGTGTATTTTCTTCCTGTGTCCATTTCATGATTTCTTATTAACTTAGTGTATCACCATAGAAATAGTTCAGTTTAGTTTCATTATTTGTATGCATTCCTTCTCCTTTTACCTTCACAGAATCGCTATTTTAGGTGATACCCAAAGGAAGTCGGCCTTCTCTAGAGGTTCATTCCAATCTCAGGTGACCCACAGCCTTGGAGTGATCCAATGTTTCACTAGAAAGCTCAGTTTTTTACAACTTTGCATAGGGTGCATTTCTAGGTGACAACAGGACCCATATTTTCAAACAAGCCAATTTAGGATTCCAATTTCACCGACTAGTTTGTCACTTCAGTGAAATTGGAAATGTAGTGGCTTGTTTGAAAAAATGGGTCCAAGAAATGGGGTCTTCTGGTGATGTAAATCACCAATAGACCCCATTTCTTGGACCCACTTTTTCAAAAAAGGCAATTTAGGATGCCAATTTCACCCTCTAGCTTGCCAATTCGGTGAAATTGGCAATGTAGTGGCCCATTTGAAAAAATGGGTCCAAGAAATGGGGTCTCTCAGTGATGTAAATCATAGGGAGACCCCATTTCTTGGACCCATTTTTTCAAATAGGCCAATTTAAGATGCCAATTTCACCGAATTGGCAAGCTAGAGGGTGAGATTGGCATCCTAAATTGGCCTGTTTGAAAAAATGGGTCCAAGAAATGGGGTGATCGGGAGACCCCATTTCTTGGACCTATTTTTTCAAACAGGCCACCACATTGCCAATTTCACTGAATTGGCAAGCTAGCGGGTGAAATTGGCATCCTTAATTGCCTTATTTGAAAAATTGGGTCCAAGAAATGGGATC
>VDFB02114755.1:0-102324 GCA_007258455.2 Sequoia sempervirens | reverse complement strand
GAGAGAGTTGGAGAGTGGGAGAGAGGGTAGGAGATGGTGAGAGAGAGTGTGAGAGTGGGAGAGAGAGAGGGAGAGAGTCAAAGAGTGTGGGTGAGGGTGGTAGAGAGTTAGAGAGAGTGGGAGAGGGTGGGAGAGAGTTGGAGAGAGTGGGAGAGTTGGAGAGAGGTTGGGAGATGGTGGGAGAGAATGGGAGAGAGTCAAAGAGGGTGGGAGAGAGTGGGAGAGAGTCAGAGATCATGGGAGAGGGTGGGTTTAGGTCTCTCTCTCTCTCACTCACTCTCTCTATCTCTCTCCCCTCTACCCTTAACCCTCTCTCCCTCTATCTCGCTCTCCCACTCCCTCCCTCTCTCTCTCAACCTCTCCCTCCTACCCCCTCTCCCTCTCTTCTCTCTCTCTCTCTCTCTCTCTCTCTCACTCCCTCTTTCTCTCTCCCCTCTACCCTTAATCGTAAACCTTAAACTCTTAACCCTTAAACCCTAAACACTTAAATCCTCTACCCTATACCCTTGGCCCTTCCCCCCTCTATCTCTCTTCCACTCCCTTCCGCTCTCTCTCTTAGGTATCTCTCTCTCACTCACTCCCTCTATCTCTTGACCCTCTACCCTATAAATATTTTTAAAAAGCAACTTTATTATAATGTGAGTGCATTATGAAAAAGTGGAGACATGGTCATTTAGCAAGAAATAACGTGCTCATGTTATAACGCAAGCAAAAAATTTATTGCACTAAAAATGGTAAAAAAACACAATATACCTGTTATGTTGGCCCACATTCTACATATTCTTCTAGTTTTGTGCGTGCTCCAACAGAAAGTAGCTTTTTGGTGATTGAGTGAAGTGTGCATGCATGATTTTTAGATTCCACCACCTTTTCATGATATTTCCATCACCTTTGCATGAAATAGCAAAGTTTTCATGTTGAAAGGCATATAATATGAATTCAAGTTTGAATTGCAGTGATAACTGATATACAATTGAAGTTTGGAGGGGAACAAGCTTTTGAAAAAGTTAAATTTTTGAGGAGTTTGAGGAAAGAAGAAGCAAAGGCTACATAATTGGGTAGAACTCCTCCATTTGAAACTTCTTTTTTTAGGTATGTGAAGTTTGCGTACATTTTCTTTCATTCTATTATGGCTTGCTTTCATTTTTTTTGTTTTGCTTATTCCATGTTGATCAAATTGTTTATTTGTCATGTTACAACCTTAGGTTGTCAATGGACATTTTAAATTACACAATTCTATACACTTTCCTATTACATTTTTAAACCACATCTCTTTTAGGAATTTCGTTAAATTTAACAATTGACTTTCTTTGTGTATGCTTCCAAAGCTCAAATCTAGGTTCATGGAGTATTGATACACATAAGATGGCATGGTTTTGTTCTTCTGCATGTACAATGCAAGCCTATAATGATTGTGAGTTAGTGGAGTGGGTTGACAAATGGTTCACAAGGAATCTTAGCCCACTTCACACATATCACCCTCCGACAACATTGGAACAAACACAGATGGAATCATTGGTTGACTTTGACCTCGTATCAGATCTAATTCAATGAGGTAGTATATCTACTTGCTTAGTTTTTGAAATTCCATATTGTTATCTTCCTTTGTACTGTATTCATAATGTTGACTAATTTCAAGTGATTTTCTGCACATATCAATGCAGGGCATGTTTATGCAGTTATTACATATGAAGAAAATGAAGAGGGAACAAACTATTACTTGTGTCGTTGTGTTGAGGCCAAAAAGAAATTGGAAGCCCCAGTTATAGATGGAGAAAACATCAAATACCCTACAGGCTCATTTTTTGTTACTGGAATGTGGCTTAGAAGGTACCCACATAAGAGTGTTAAACATTGGCTATTTGAGGACTTTGACACGCATCGTAAGATTCTTCATTATTCAAACCTTGTTGTGGCATACAATGTTCATTTGAGCAAATATGGGGGTAGAACTTTGAACAAGACCTTGTGGAAGGTCCATGAGTCTAACCATGAGACAATACTTGACACAATAAAGAGTAGAACAAATCCGGATGGTTCATTGGATTAATTTTTAAGTATATGCACAATGGCTCTTATTAATTTATACTTGTATCCACATTAATTTGTTTGATGTCAATGCTATCATGTCTTATTTTACTTTGTGTATCACTAAGTAACATAGTAAACATTGATTGGTGTCCCCTTGCAGAAAATACAGATTTATGAGCCATCCAAGAGAATCTTAGGCATAAAAGTAATGCAACATCCCTATTTTGACGATCGTGACAAATCTCAATTATGATTTTCAGCCATTACAAAAGTGTGTGCGAATCTTGGTGAGGGAATTTCAAGTTATTCATTTGAAGTTAACCTTATCATGAGCACCTATGATGTAGACATTATAGGAGCATCTCGAATTTCAAGATATTCTAGATTCATGAGAGGTGTTGTGTGCAATAGGTATCTTGGAGCTCGCAGTGAAGATGTATGAGCTAGAGTGACTAAGTTGAGAGACTGCTGTGCCTATCTATAAGTTCCTTCCATCTATTTTCATTTCATTTCCATTTTGGACATGAGCTATTTCTTTTTATTCTTTTACTTTGCCTATCTGTAACTAAACTAGTGAAAATTTATTGGTCTCTTCTTGTAGAAAATGCTGATTTTAGAGCCATCGAAGAGAAACTCAACCAAAAAAGAAATGCAACATCCTTATTTTGATGATCTTGACAAATCTCAATTTTGATTTCAAGCCATTATAAAAGAACGTGTGAAGCTTTGTGAGGGAATCTCAAGTTTCTTATTTGAAGTTAACCTCTAAATGAGAACCTATGATGTAGAAATTATAAGAGAATCTTGAATGTATGAGTGACATTGTAAAATATATGTGAGAATAGAGTACCTAAGGCATTGTAATGACATTTACTGAAATAATGAAATTTGGTGTAGGGGCACCAAGGTTATTGAGCAAATTTGGTTCACAAAAATATTTTAAGTTAGTTTTGTGTTTTGAGTTTTGTCAATTGAATAAGGTCATAACACATCCATAATTGATTTATAATGTAATAAGTCATGTTAGTTACAAAAATAATAGTTAGGCATGATTGGAAAGATGTAGAATCATTTGTAAAGGCTATTTAAAGCCTCTTGAAGGCTATTTAAGTCAATATTTGAATTTGTAGCCTTTTGAAGGAAAATATTTGAATATGATTGTAAATGTACTATTAGTGAGATTGATATTGTTAACCTTCAGAGAGTAGTAGTATTTATGTTGATGAAATTTCCTTTAGAAGCAAGGATTCAAAGCACATCAACCATGTGGTACAAATGATTAAATCCCAGAGACGATCTGTAGAAATGAAAGAGTCTGAAAAGGAAAAGAGAGCTACACTAGAGACTCAAGAGAAACTTTAGTGATGCAGAGTCAAGGTGGAGAAGACTCAAACAAATCAGATTTCAGTAAATCAACAACCTTTGTTATTTCATTTGGCCATCTTGGAACAACTACCAACAAAAAGGCTTCCAAACTCAACAATTTGGCTTAAATTTTAGAGAATTCCTCTCAAGGACCATCTCATCATCAATATAGCATATACTCAAACCACCAACACCATTCCCAAGCCAGACATACAAGGTTTCTTTGCAATTTCTTGGAGATCCTTCAAATTGCCATGCAAAAAGGCTACAAAATTAGCCCTGTTTTACAAGCAAACTTCTCTTTAAACTTCTTCTAACCCCACAATCTCTTGAAAGGTCATCAAATAGGTCACAAAACTCCCAATTCCATAGGTTTTAGAAAATCACTCAACCTCTAAGCCATACTTTCTTAAAACCCTCAATTTCCTAACAAATACCTAGGGTTTTTAGCATCTCATAACTCCAAGGCCTTCCAAACCTCACCAAAGCATCAAACAAGTTTTTTAGGGTCTTCACATACATAATAAACTTTCTCTTGGCCTTTAGACTTAGTAGATCTCAAAAACATCACTTTGGTTCCTCCATTTCAAGCCAAAATCTCACATTCTTAGCCTAAAACAACATCACCAGCCCTATAAATGCCTTACCATTATTAAAAGAGTTAAGGAAACTTGAAAAAAACACATTTTAAACCTTTCCTCTAAGTCACAATTCACCACAATAGGAGGAAGGGCTCCATCACAAAAATTAAAGTAAACTCAAACCCCGCTGGTCTATACAAGATAAATAAAAAAATGGATTTTCCTTTCACTAAAACAAATAAAGGTGTATAAAAATAGATTGAAATCCAGGTTAAGACCTGCCACCATAGTGTTTCATTAATTTCTATTCATAGGAGGCCTATACTAGGTCGTACATAGAGAAAAGAAATTGAAAAACTCAAAAAAATGTTCAAATTCCACAGTTTTAGGCATTGTGAAGAGCACCAATCTTCAAAAAAACTATTGATTGAACCCCCATTCAGGCTTTAATGATGTCTTTAATACATTTAAAATTAGAATCATCTCCCTTCAATTCCCATAACTACCTTTCAACCACCAAACCCTTATTAAGCCTACAAATACTAGTATTTAACAATGGTTTTGCTTAATAAGCTTTATCATGCAAATTTATTATTCTAAAGGCCTAGGACCACTTAGAATCCCTTATAACATGACTTTTAGACTCTTTCTCTACACTCCCACCTACATTTTACATAATTTTCCTTTATGGCAATATCAACAATTATTTAATTCAAGAGTGCTTTTGCACATTTGTCCACCCTAACCTACTAATTCCCAAAGTACATAAAAGATTGGTCAATTAGACCTTATTCAAGACAAAAAGACCTCAACATACTAACATTTAACAACTATCCTCCCAATTTACCATCAAACAATCACAAATTGAGGGTGA
The DNA here is from genome assembly GCA_007258455.2 of Sequoia sempervirens. NCBI lineage: Eukaryota > Viridiplantae > Streptophyta > Pinopsida > Cupressales > Cupressaceae > Sequoia > Sequoia sempervirens. The sequence continues at coordinate 97,473 of VDFB02114755.1, read as the reverse complement.
GGTATGGGTGCTCCTGCACCATTCAACTTTCAAAAACAAAGTCAATTAGGCTGGTAGACGTGTGGATCAGGCTAGCATTTGGTGGAAGAGGAAGAAAGATGATTGAAACTCTAGAGGCCCACCATACTATATCTTGGTATTGAACCATGAGATTAGAAGAGAGAGTTGATATCATGTATAAAAACATTAAGCATGCATTCTTCCAACCAATGGAGAAGGAGATGATTACTTTGCTTCATTTTCATTTGCATAAGCATATCAAGGCATGGGAACCAAGAAGACCAAGGATGTCCAGTTTTATGTGGAGGTAATGGATGTGGTCCAAAACTTAGGATGGGAAAGAAGGTCAATGTATGATCTTGATGAAATTGAGGAATTACAACAAGAGAGGGACAATAAAAATAAAATCAATACAGGGTTTCAAGGATTTTTCAAGCAAGAGAGCTATGGGAGCAACCTCATCTAAAAGATTTTGAACTAGAGTTTGATATGTACCATTTAGAGAGCTTGGTTTTCATGGAGTTCCTTTCAAAGCCTCTGCTTTTATTATTCTTATGGTAAACTGTTTGGTAGAGTTGGTGGAATTACCTTTCTTAGTAATTGCTATAAGTGAGATTGAGATTGTTAACCTTGAGAGAGTAGGACTTGGCCAATAGGAATTTGATATGGCTATTGCTTTCAAAGACTTCAAGCGGGATGTACTCTACATTGACGCCATTCCTCAATGTTCACTTGATGGCATCAAGGAATGGTTGAACTCCATGGTTATAAAGTCTTATGAAAGCAAAATGAACTTGTACTAGTAGCCAATTTTGAAGACTATTATTGATGATCCAAATAAATTTATTGAATATATTGGTTAGGAATTTTTGAATATGGAAACTAGTGATTTTCATTCTGATAATTAAAAGAGTTAGATCAAGGATACGAACCCTCTAATGTAGAAGAGGAATCAAAATCATATTTAATGTAGCCACCATCAAGAGTGTTACAATCCAACAAGGTGGAGGGAATTCTTATATAAGGATCATTTTCAATGTTGCAGGTATCGGCTTTAAAACCAACTACAATGGAAACATTGAAATTCCCCAACAGTATTTATGTTTAGGAAATTTCCTTTAGATGCAAGGATTCAAAGCACATCAACCACATGTGGTACAAATGATTAAATCCTAGAGACAATCTGTAGCAATGAAAGAGTCTAAAAAGGCAGACAAAGCAACACTGGTGACTTAGAAGAAACTTCAGTTTTCAAAAACAAAGTCAATTAGGCTAGCAGATGTGTGGATCAGGCCAGCATTTGGTGGAAGAGGAAGAAAGATGACTGGAACTCTGGAGGCCCACCATACTAGATTTTGGTATTCAACCATGAGAGTAGATGAGAGAGATAATATCATGTATCAAAACATTAAGCATGCAATCTTCCAACCAACAGAGAAGGAGATGATTACTTTGCTTCATTTTCATTTGCATAACCATATCAAGGCATGGGAACCAAGAAGACCAAGGATGTCGAGTTTTTTGTGGAGGTAATGGATGTGGTCCAAAATTTAGGAGGGGAAAGAAGGTCAATGTATGATTGTTAACCTTGAGAGAGTATGACTTGGGAAAAGGAATTTATTATGGCTATTATTTTGAAAGAATTCAAGCGGGATGTACTTTGCATTGACGTCATTTCTCAACCTTCACTTGATGGCATGAAGGAATGGTTGGACTCCATGGATATAAATTATTATGAAAATAGAATGAACTTAAATTGGTGGCCAATTTATTGAAGATGGTGGTTGGGAATTTTTGAATATGGAAGCTAGTGATTCTGATTCTGATAATTCAGAAAAGTCAGAACAAGGATATATGAGTTCCCTCTAATGTAGAAGAGGAATCAAAATCAAATTTCATGTAGCCACCATCAAGAGTGTTACAAGCCAACAAGATGGAGGGAATTCTTATATAAGGATAATTTTCAATGTTGTAGGTACCAACTTTAATACCAACTACAATGGCAACATTGAAATTCCCTAGCAGTATTTATGTTCAAGAAATTTCCTTTAGATGTAAGGATTCAAAGAAAATCAACCACATGTGGTAAAAATTATTAAATCCATGAGATGATCTGTAGCAATGAAAGAGTCTAAAAAGGTAGACAAAGCAACATTGGTGACTCAGGAGAAACTTCAGCTTTCAAAAACAAAGTCAATTAGGCTAGTAGACATGTGGATAGGGCCAGAATTTGGTGGAAGAGGAAGAAAGATGATTGGAACTCTGGAGGCCCACCATACTATATTTTGGTATTCAACCATGAGAGTAGATGAGAGAGTTGATATCATGTATCAAAACATTAAGCATGTATTCTTCTAGCCAACAAAGAAGGAGATGATTACTTTGCTTCATTTTCATTTGCATAACCATATCAAGGCATGCGAACCAAGAAGACCAAGGATTTCAAGTTTTATGTGGAGGTAATTGATGTGGTCCAAACTTTAGGAGGGACAAGAAGGTCAATGTATGATTGGTGTAGGAACACCATTTAGTAGGTTTTGTTCATCAAGGCAAATAAGGAGTAGAATATAGGATTTTGAGTTTTGTATTAAAATAAGGTCTATGAGACCATTATATTATTTATTTAGTCATATTTGAGCTGTATTAGGTGTTTAGGAGGTTGGGTTTTTCAAAAAGTGTAAAATGTTTAAAAATTGCAAAAATGTGCAAAATTTGCAAACTCAAACATTGTAAAATTGCAAAATTTGCATTATGGAGGGAATGTCAAGAGCCAAACCAATTCAAAGATTAGTTAGGAAGGTGAATAATTTTTTAATTTGTGGGAAATAGTTTAAAAACATGGAGAACTCAAATTGACAATTGGATTTTGTGATTTGAAGAAGCAAAAACAATAAAAACTCAGAATTTTCCAAAAAAAATTGTATTTTCAGTTGTATCAGCAGATTGTATGGCCTGTATTTCAATTATTTGATCCATATTTGTTGATATTTTCATCGTATATGGAGTTACCTTTCTTTTGAATCCATTTAAAAGGTTTTCCATAATGTTTTGTGCATTTTATCATCAATTTACTAAAACTGGCCTGAACTTGTACATTTGAAGGTTTTGAGTCAATAAAAATGGCTTTTTGACCCATTCCTCTTTCTATAGCCTCTGTAACTTGAGGAATGGGTCTGCAATAACATTATTAGGGTGTTGGAATGATGTGTTAGTGTTGGGAAGGTCTGAAAGTGAGATGGGTGTGAAACCCATGCGTGTAAAAGTGAGTTTTCATTAAGAAAAATGGTGGTTTTGAAGAGTCAAATTGTGTTTTAGTGTAGGGAAGCATTATTTTATGATTTTTTGAGCTTTTTTAGGGTATCACAAACTTTTTTGAGTAATTTTTAGGTTATGGTTAGCTTTGGAAGTATCATTTTCAATAAACCCCTAGGGTTTAAGCTATAATAGAGGGTTTTTTGGTTTACCCATTGTATGGTGGTATAACTGAGATATAATTATGGATTTTGAAGTTTTCACACCTTATAATTGCTTTCCCAAGAGTTGGTAAGGTTTGGATAAGTTTAGAGTATAGACCATTTATTCAACCAGATCGATCCCTCAAGGGTCCAAATGGAAAAATGGCTGCAAACTTCAGCATGAGGTTACTCGGACACCGTGATGCTTAGAAACTTCTCGTTTGATCCTATGGGATCATGTTGGGCCCCTATAAAATAACCTCTCTCAGTTTTCATTATCTCAAAGTGATTTTCCTATGGTGTCTAGTTTTTAATTGATGGAAAAAGTGTCAAATGCAAGCAGTGGAAAGTTGCAAGGTGGTGCAACTTTCTTTTTGCAACTCATGTGACCAAACGGACGGTTCCAAAACATATGAATAGACATGCTTATGCTAGGAATGGTCCTCTTTCACACCCAAACATGCGAAATCACTATGAGCTACGTTCAATCGGATTGATCCCTTAAGGGTCTAAAGGGAAAAATGGCTACAAACTTCAGAATGAAGTTACTCGGGCATTGTGATGCTTAGAAACTTTTTGTCTATTCCTATGGGATTCCATTGGGCCCATCTACAATAACCTCCCTCAGTTTTTGTTATCTCAGAGTGGTTTTCCCATGGTGTCTAGTTTTCAATTGATAGAAAAAGTGTCAAATGGAAGCAGTGGAAAGTTGCAAAGTGGTGCAACTTTGGTTCTGCAACTCCTGTGACCAAACAGACTATTCCAACACATCTAAATAGGCATGGTCCTCTTTCACACCCAAACATGTGGAATCACTCTGAGCTACATTCAACCGGATCAATCCCTTAAGGGTCCAAAGGGAAAAATGGCTACAAACTTTAGCATGAGGTTACTCGGACACCGTGATGCTTAGAAACTTCTCCTCTGATCCTATGGGATTGAGTTGGGCCCCTCTACAATAAACTCTCTCAATTTTTGTTATCTCAAAGTGGTTTTCCTGTGGTGTCTAGTTTTCAGTTGATGAAAAAAGTGTCAAATGGAAGCCGTGGAAAGTTGCAAAGTGGTGCAAATTTTGTTTTGCAACTCGTGTGACCAAATGGACTATTCCACGGCATCCAAATAGGTATTTTTTATGCTAGGAATGGTCCACTTTCACACCCAAACACGTGGAATCACTCTGAGCTACGTTCAATCGAATCGATCCCTTAAGGGTCTAGAGGGAAAAATGGTTTCAAACTTCAACATGAGGTTACTCAGACACCATGATGCTTATAAACTTCTTGTCTAATCCCATGGGATTGTGTTGGGACCCTCTACAATAACCTCTCTCAGTTTTGGTTATCTTAAAGTGGTTTTCCCGTGGTGTCCAGTTTTCAGTTGATGGAAAAAGTGTCAAATGGAAGCAGTGGAAAGTTGCAAAGTGGTGCAACTTTCGTTCTACAACTCATGTGACTAAAAATACTATTCCAACACATCAAAATAGGCATTTTTATGCTAGGCATGGTCCTCTTTTGCACCCAAACACGCAAAAACACTCCGAGCTACATTCAACCATATCGATTCCTTAAGGGTCCAAAGGGAAAAATGGTTGCAAACTTTAGCATGAGGTTACTCGGACACCATGATGGTTATAAATTTCTCACATGATCCCATGGGATCATGTTGGGCCCCTCTAAAATAATTTATCTCATTTTTTCTTATCTCAAAGTGGTTTTCTTGTGGTGTCCAGTTTTCAGTTGATGGAAAAAGTGTCAAATGGAAGCAGTGGAAAGTTGCAAAGTGGTGCAACTTTCGTTCTACAACTCATGTGACCAAATGGACTATTCCAATGCATTTGAATAGGCATTTTCATGCTAGGCATGGTCCTATTTCTCACCCAAACACGTGGAATCACTCTGAGATACGTTCAATCGAATCGATCCCTTAAGGGTTTGAGTGTAGTATGTTGAAATAGGCCATTCCACCTATTGTTTAGGTTGTGTCTCGGTGATATGGGTCTGATGTAAGTAGGAAAGGGAGTAGGAATAAGAAAATAGTATTAGTAAGGGCATTGGAAGAGATTACTAATGCTACCCCTGTTGAAAATTCAAAATTGAGGCCCCTTAAAAGCAAGGCTAGAAGAGGTGAAAGAAGAAATTGCTTGAAAATAAGTTAGAATAATTTTTAAATAGGGTGAGATTGTAGAGTTTGATGTGTTCAAAAGGTCTGCAAGGATAGGGGAGGTCAAAATTATGTTATAGCATGATATTCCCTAGTTGGGAAAATAGGGGTTTTGAATGAAAGAGAGGTTTGAGGGAGTAAATGTGGGTAGAGTCAAGGGGCAACATAATTTGGTGGTCAATTAAGTTTGTGTAGGAAAAATGAAGAGTTTTGGAATAGGTTTTGAGGTTCAGGTTCAGGGGTTCAGTTTGCCATTTTGGCCAAAAAAATTTAAAGGGGGGTTTAGTTCGTTTTGGGTTCGTTGGTACAAAAAACATGTAAAAACAAAATATGTATCTATGCAACCTACAAGCATGAATTAGGATTATAATATCACATATCATCATATAAAAAACAAAACCACCATAAACTTGAAGGTCATTTAAAACAGCAAAATTGCCAAAAAAAAATGTGTTTATAACCTGCAAAAAATGGTGAATAAAATCACGTTGATTTTCGTGTGAAAAAAAACCATGAGACCATAGCTTTTTGCTTACTATTATGCTTTGATAGATTTTTCCAAGCATCCATAACTTGTTGGAAAGTAATTTTTTTAGGCTTTTAGCCATAGCAGCAAGGAAGTGAATTGTTTGATAAAATGCTTTGGTAGACATGTATGAAAAATGTGGTAGCATAGACAAGGCAATGAACTGTTTGAAAAAATGCCTCAAAGAAATGTGGTTTCATGGTGATGGAATGGCAGGACGAATGCCATGACAAGCAAATTTCTATGGATTTTCATGGCATTCCATCACCATTGAGACCACATTTCTTTGAGGCTTTTTTTCAAATAGTCTGTTGCCTTGTCTATGCTATTGCTTATTATTATGCTTTGATAGATTTTTTACAAGCATCCATAGCTTGTTTGGAAGCACCTATTTTAGGCTTTTAGCCATAGTAGCAAGGAGGTGAAATTTTTGATAAAATGCTTTGATAAACATGTATGAAAAATGTGGTAGCATAGACAAGGCAATGAACTGTTTGAAAAAATGCCTCAAAGAAATGTGGTCTCATGGTGATGGAATGCCATGACAATCCATATTTCTTGTCATGGCATTCCATCACCATGAGACCACATTTCTTTGAGGCATTTTTTCAAACAGGTCTTGTTTATGCTATTGCTATTATGCTATGATAGATATTTTCCAAGAATCTCAATAGCTTGTTTGAAAGCACTGTTTTAGGATTTTAGCCATAAAGGCAATGAACTGCTTGATAAAATGCTTTGATAGACATGTATGAAAAATGTAGCATAGACAAGGCAATGAACTCTTTGAAAAAATTCCTCAAAGAAATGAGGTCTCATGGTGATGGAATGCCATGACAATCAAAGCATTTGATTGTCATGGCATTCCATCACCATGAGACCTCATTTCTTTGAGGCATTATTTCAAAGCGTTCACTTGTCTATGATATTGCTTACTATTATGCTTTTGATAGATTTTTCCAAGCATCCATAGCTTGTTTGAAAGCACTTGTTTTAGGATTTCAGCCATAGCAACAAGGCAGTGAACTATTTGAAAAAATGCTTTAGTAGACATGTATCAAAAATGTGGTAGTATAGACAAGGAAGTGAATTGTTTGAAAAAATGCCTCAAAGAAATGTAGTCTCATAGAATGCCATGACAAGCAAATGCAATTGGCAGCTGCTCCTAGTTATTAGTTATGCAATGTGAAGTAATTGCATAATTGCTTAGGTTGACTTTGTAAAAACTATATTGTAATTGAAACTTTGTCATCTATCAACATCTAGTTATTAGTTATGCAATGTGAAGCAATGCTTTGAGTTTGAAAGATGTGCAATGCAATGTAATCAACAATATGAATATAAACTACAAAAATCTATTTTTTACAATTTATTAGTTAAAATCTTTATTTTATTTGCTCTCTATATCTCTATGCTATGGAAATGCCTTTAAATTTTTTAAAACAAGTTTTTATCTCTTGTTCTACTTATTTTTACCCTTTTTTTAAAATCTATTTTTTATCCAATTTTTTCTAGACTTTTTCCCGATTTTTTCAAAAAATCTTATACTTTTTGTTTGCCCACTTTTTCCCCAAAAGATTTTTTTTGCTATGTTATAAACACATATGTTTTTGTTATATCAACGATACTTTTTGAAACTTCCATGCATTGCTAATCTAAAAGGAAAATTCTTTTGCCTAATTTGTATGCAGCCATGCTTTTGACATTATCAAAAAGAGAAAAACTTCCTGAATGATGAAAAGGCATGCCCAAGCAGTTCTAACTCTTCACATGTGAGAAGAGAGATGTTGGAGAGTACATCAAGTCAGTGAGAACAAAAGTGTAATGTGTTTTAGTTTGTAGTATTCCTCTGTTTCTCTACAAATGTGTCATAAATTCTCAATTCAAATCTAGACACCAAATATCAATAAAAAATATTTGTATTAACCAAATAGCCATGTACGCATACATCAATATATTTCAATATAAGTATAAAATATAGTTACAAAATAGCCATGTAGGCTTACGAGAATGTCATATAGGCATACAATGTCAAATACATCCAATACAAAATATGTACAAAATTGCCATGTCTAGGCATACAACAAAGGGCTCTGGAATCAAAATTCATTTCTCTCCATGCTCTAGAAATAAATTATTTCCCTTTTTTTGGCGATCTGATGGCTATAAGTTCACCACTTATTTTTGCTGTGCTCGAGGAGTGCTCCTACTGCTCCTCCTAGAGTTTAGCTCCTAGTGAATTTTTAACTGTTACAATAAGTAAAGACATTAATATATAGAAACCACATTCTAAAAAATAATATATTTAACAAAAATAATCACTTATGGCCATCTCACGATCACTCTCGATGATGGAAATATTTGCACATTGATGCTGAGGCATGCTCAAGCCCTGTATAAACCATCCAAATAGGAATTAAACTATGAATTAATAATGGTTTGATTTTCAGTAGAACTAACATCTATAACAACGAATGTAAATTGAAATTTAGTAATTTGCCTCATACCTCCCCTATCAGAGCCATCAAGGCTTGTATGGCGGATGAAACACTGATATCCATTGCCCTCATAACATTTGGAGGTGTTTTCACAACCAACATCTAAAATAAAAACAACAAATTATTCAATCACAAAAAATTTACAATAGCGATCCACATCACATGACTTATAATGTATGAGATCTAATGAAAAAAATTGGAGTACAAGTATTAAACTATATATTTCTGATTATTATGCTTACTATTTTCCCTATCTATATCTTGTTTGAAAGGATGTGTTTTTAGGCTTTTACCCATAGCATCAAGTTGTTGAACCATTTGATTAAATTCTTTCGTAGACATGTACAATAACTATAGTGGCATAGAGAAGGCAGTGAACTATTTGAAAAAATGTCTCAAAAGAAATGGGGTCTTGTGGTGATGGCACGCCATTACAAACAAATGCACGCCATGGCATTACATCACCATAAGACCGCATTTCTTCTAGGAATCTTTTCAAAAAGTTCATTTCCTTCTCTATGGTATTATTGCTTACTATTATGCTTTGATAGATATTTTTCTAAGCATCCATATAGTTTGTTGGAAAGCACCTCTTTTAGGCTTTTAGCCATAGCAGCAACTGCAAGGAAGTGAGTAGTTTGATAATATGCTTTGGTGAACATGTATGAAAAATGTGGTATCATAGGAAAGGTGGTGAGTAGTTTGAAGAAATTCCTCGAAGAAATGTGGTCTCATGTGGTGATGGAATGGAATTCCATCACCATGAGACTGCATTTCTTTGAGGCATTTTTTAAAACTACTAACTGGTGTAGGAGCACCTAGGTTACTAGTTGCCTCTCATAGGAAAAAAATTTTCTAGATTGAATGTCCATTTTTAAATTCATGTAAAGGTCATATAAAGACCTACTTCATTGTATTTAAGGTCCTTAGGTGGTCACAAAAAAAATAGATTTCCAAATGTTGCTAAAGATGGGAAATTTTTTAAAAAGGAAAAGAAGCATGGAATATTAAAAGTCACAAGGTAGTTTAGGTAGTTTCACTCGATGAGGGAGATTCAAAAGGAATTTATCTAATTGGAAATATATATAAAAGCATGTAAAAGGTGGGCATAAGAACAAATTTTGTATTCTTGAATCATTTTCAATAAATAAAGTTCATTGTTCCTATTTTCACTGTGTTTCATTCTTGAATTCAATTCTTGCACGGACTATATATTTGTTTGTTCAATTTATGTAGGGTGTTAACAATAATCTAGTGATGTTTTGAAGACTTACCATCAAAATTTAAAAGCAAAGGTTTTTGTGTTCTGTCAGATTAACTAGTCAAGGGTTTTGAGGGTCATTTAAGGCTTGAATTCACCATCTCACCAATGTAGATTTAGGAGATTGGTGGGATGGAATGTATAGAAGGTTTTTAAAATGTTTTAATCAATTTTTGAGTGTATAGGAATAGTGAAATCAAGAAATATCTGATTGGTTGTTGAATCATACAGGAAATACAAAGTTTCCTTCATGGAAAGCATGGTTCTAGGGTGGTGTTCAATGCAAAAGCATGCATGAAGGTGGGTGGTGAGTTTATAAAGCTTATGTAAGATATTTCCATGGTGTTTGTGGTTGTGGTAGGAGTATTTAAGGTTTGTAAGTACCTTATGCAATAAACCCTCCTTTGTAGGGCTTGATTTGTGCATAGAATAGGGGTTTTTTCGAATAGTGATTTATGGAGCCTTTATGTCACTAAAAATGTTTGATTCTTCAATTTTGTGACATGATGAATGAATATTTTCAGTCTTTTGGTATTTTGGTGATAAAATATGATCACTTTATTTGTAATTTAGGCCTAAATTAGTAGCCCTTTCTAGTGAACAATTCAAGAATCTGGTAATTTCTTTATGACAAGCTACTGAGAACTTTTGATATATTATGATGTGTTAAAAAATGCTCTTGAATGTACATTGGTAATGTGGATATACAAAGTGAATGGAAATAAATCACCCAATTAAGGGATATGTGACCTACAAGAAAAATGGTGGTAAGACTGTAAAAGTGTGTAATTTTGTAAATACAGAGATTTAAATGTTTATTTTGGCATAGAGCCATCAATGTGAAGATATAAAAGGTGTGTGAATGGTTTGGTGAAGGCCTTGAGGCCAAATATGATGATTTGATATGTTGTAGCAATATGTCCCTAGGTGGAAATGGTAATTTGACTACATAAGAACTTATGAATTCGATAAATCAATATTATGTAGATATGAACCAGGTTTGTTTTAGTCAAAAACATGATGTGAGTAATTTCTTCAAAGTTAGATGAAATTATTGAGGTGTAAATGGTTGATTGTAGTATCTTGGTCTTGAGGAACTAGTTGGTAAAAGTGAAAATTTGGTGAGTTGTTTAAGGAATTGAAAGATTCAGAGCTCTTTATCAAGTTTTTGCTTTGAATTCAGATAAATTAATGATGACAAAGGTGTGTTAGGATCTGTTGGATATAGGTTGTAACATGAAAGATTGGTTTTGTTTATTTTGCCTAGGTAAATAAAATTGAGTGGAAGGGTGCCTTGGTGAATGATGAAAGAGTGGATTGTTTAGTGACTCTAATTAGGTTACTTGTGCATGAATCAGTCATTTTTGTTGATAAATAAGATGTTTGAAGCTTGAGGATGATAAGAAGAAGTATTGAAATGAGTTGGCTTGTTGTTGCCTTGAAGTTTTCAAATCAAAAAATGTGATTTTTGATGAAAAGAGAAATAAATTTTAGTTGCTTATTCAATTTGATCTTCTCCTAATTCAATTGGGTCAGATGTTGGTGGAGGAGCACCTCGGTCATCAAATACTTTTCAATTTTGACAAAGGGATGAGCATTCAAATTTGTATTGATTCAATCACAAAAGGTAATGGAAAAATGATATAAAGTGCATGTTCAAGGTCATATGAGGTCTTATTTGAATGTATTTAAGGTTATGAGTAAGTTCTAGGTGGTCAAAGTGGGAAAATGCAAACAATGCAATAATGTAATATTGTTAAAAGTTGTTAAATTGACAAAAACAAGGAAATCAGGCATATTAAGGGTTAAAAGGGGTAGTTTCAACCGATGGAAAGACAATTATGGAAAAGGAAATATCTTTAAAATGAATGTAAAGGTGAGAAAAAGAAGAAGTTTTTGTTCTTGTAATTAGATTTTGAAATAAAAATTCCCTGTTTCTGAGTTTGCAACATTACTCCATTGTTTTGTTTTCTTGTGTTGGTAATTTAGGAACACCCAAAGTTAAATCATAGTGTGAATACATGTAAAGAGGAGTTAGTTTCCAATTTCAATAGTTGGAAGTTTAGTTTTAGGAAATAAAAGAATGAAAGGCAGTTTTCAGTGCCTGACAAAGTCTTTTTAGAAGCAAGTTTGAGAGTCCAATAGGGTTTTTCTTCACTACTCCACCAATGTAGGTCAATTAAATTGGTGGAGTAGGTTAATGTTAGGATTTTTTGCATGTTTTGATGATTGTAAGTGTAGGGAAAATCAAGAATACCATGGTGGAGTTGTTGCTACAATGAAAAGTAGAGGATTTTCCTACACAAAGTGATGCTACAATCATGGGTCATGAATAAATAAAGCTTGCAGAGGCTTGGAAATGATGTAGAAGGTCTTGGAAGACATAAAAAATCATGTTCTAGGTGGTGGCCAAAGAAATAGAGGTTTGCAAGATTATTTTTCACAAAACCCTCCTTAATTTGTGCTTTTACACCCTTTAAATGAGGGTTTATTGGATCAAAACATTTTCATGGTTTTCAATCCCTATAAATGGTGAAATATTGAGTTATAAGACATGATTGAAGACTTTTTTGAGGTTTTGAGTGATTTGGAATGGTTTTTAAGGGGTCTCCTTTGTAAAACAGGCCTAATCTACTAGCCTTTCTTCAAACGACAGTCTGAAATCTGATGATTTTCTTTATGTCAAACATCTAAGAACTTTGATATGTTATGATGTGCTGGAAAGTGTTTCTAAATGTGCATTAATTTTTTTAATAAGCTTTGAGATAGGAATGTAACTACATGATTCAATGGTTGACAGACCTATTAGAGGAATATGATATTGTCTTATCAAAACAAATGTTTAAATAGTGGAAAGGGTGATATTGAGTGCTTGGTTACTATCAAACTAATGATATGATTGATGTTACTAAATTTCGTTAAGGTGTATAAGATAGGTTTGGTGACTTTGATGGTTGGATGGGTGAGTATTATGAAGCCTTTTGAGAAAATTGGTGATTAACCACAAGATGATAATCAATATTTTGTTGTAGCAGGAGTTTGTAACCTATAAATAGACTACTGCAGTCAAAATATGGTGAGTACAGTGCTTGATAATGGACTGATAACAGTGAGGTATGGTTTAGTTGATTTGTTTCCTTGGTGAATAAATGAAAGGATGAATTTTTCAAGTGTCAATAATTAGGTTTATGTTGTTTTTATGGTGGCTGAGAATGATGTGAATCTAATTGATTAAGTCAAAGTTTTCTAATATGGTTTTTTCTTTGAATGAGTCAATTGGAATACTAATTAGTGGAATGATGAATGATGGCCTATGGAATGGCTAAGAGAATTTGAGTGGATTTTGGTTGAATGAAAAGTAGATTTCTAATGAAATTATATTTGATCTTCTCCTGATTCTATTTGGGGTTGAAATCCCTTGAAGAAATGATGTTGATGGTATTTGTTGGATGCTCTGCATCAGATGTACCTTGATGATTGAGTGTTTTGATATGATGCTCTGCATCACTAACTACCTTGTCTATGTTATTGCTTACTATTATGGTTTCATAGATTTTTTCCAAGCATCCATAGTTTGTTGTAATGGTGCACCTTTGCAAGCACATGCCTCCATGTGAAGTAATTGCATCGTGTTGCTTATGTTGACTTTATAAACAACTATATTGTACAATTGAAATTTTGTCATCTATCAACATGTAGTTATTAGTTATGGAATTTGAAGTAATGCTTTGAGTTTGAATGATGTGTAATGCAACGTAACCAACAATATGAATATAAACTACACAAATCTATTAAGTAGAATTCATTAGTTAAGTTCTCTTTATTCTATTACCTTCATGTACATTTGAGTAAATCCACTGGCACTAGGAGGTGTTTGCTTGAAACCTCCAATATTAGCCTGTTCAGCATCCAAAATCACATATTAAAATACCATTTTAAAACAATGCTATTAAAACATGTAATAAATTTATAATTGTTTTCTAGTTACATACCCCACTGATAGGTGTAATGCAGAAATAAGTAGGTGGAGGACGGATGTATCCAGTCTCAACACTGTGACCCTACAATTTTATTAAAATAATAAAACTAAATTAGTTAATCTTGCATTTTAGAATCAAAATTTAATAAATTAAATTCAATGAACATGCTGACTTTTACCTGACTATCAATGCCATATGCATGATGCAAAATGTCAACCGTCCTCTCCATCCCCATAGATGCATACGGATCCTACGTAGTAGCATACGGATCTTGTGTAGCAGCCTCTTGAGTGTCGATGGGGTCATAGGAACAAGTCGCCCTGCAAGATTGACACACATGGGTTCAAAGGCCACCACCTGAAGACTCCCCTGGATGGCATTGTACAATAGGGCTGGTATGATGGATGACACTCTAGGTCAAAGTGTTGATCACCTGCAATGTCTCTACGTCGGCACTCTCCTTTGCAATGGCAGACATAACAATGTGCTCACGAGGTGGCCTAGCGAGAGGTCGTCTCCCTTGCCACATAGGATCCGGTTGTGCACCAGGCCTATCCTGAGCCAACCCCCCACCTCTCCCCTAGACCTCCCTCATATCAAAATAATTTGATATTTGGTTCAATATGAACTCACTGTATAGTTTCCTAAGAAAATATTGGGGGACTTCACAATTGTTGCACGGTGGGTAATCAAAGACCAAGTACCACCTATCATAAAAATGATTCCTAATCTCTTGGTGGTGGCACCAATGAATAGGAAACCTCTTCGCATTGAGGCTAAGATTTTGATTTGTTCTAGGGTCAATGAATAAAGAGCACAAATCACCTTTAGTAATTTTTAAATCTTTTACTTGTTTATATGATAGTTTATCTACATAGTATTCCCTAGCTACTTGCCTCCTATCTTGCCATCCAATTATTTGTTGGGTTATTGAATCTACATTTTTTAACATCTCTTTCATTGAATTTGCTAGGGTCATTCTTTTTGTGGTTGAAGCATTTGGATCACTCAACCTACTGATAAAATCCTCAGTGTTTTTTTGTTGTTCTCAATTTCACTCAAATTTTGTTGAGTGTTAGGAGGGTGTTGAGTGATTGGTGGGGGAGGTTGATTTTGTTGGGGATTTTGTTGTTGAGGATTTTCCTATTCTTCTTGTTGAGGATTTTGAGGATTTGCAGGATCATTTGCATCTCCTACAATAATCTAACCTAAAACAAACAAAATCAACTTGAAACTAAGAAATTCAAACCAAATAGCAAACAATACATACCTCCCACAACTCTTCGTTGTCGTGGTGCCATCTTTGCAAAGAAAAAGAAACTATTAATGATTTTTTTAGAATGCCTCCTCCTAGAACGTGAGAGTGAAAATGAGGGTTTTTGGCCGTGAGTAGAGTAGAAAAACTGACAACAAAAAATGAATCACTTTCACTTTTTTTCTTTTAAAATGACATAACGCAAGTGTTATAACATGCTCGCGTTATGTCATTTTCAATTTTTTTTTGGAATTGGCCACAAAATTGTAACCCAACTTCATGCACCCGCTCGTGTCTTATTTTTGGTGTTGTAAAGTGTACCCCATTTACACTTTCACACTTATTTAGGGATTATTTAATTAATTGAGCTTAATTTTTCCTTAATTGGACCTTTAATTCAGATCCAAGCCTAATTTAATTGCATTTTTTTAAGAGGAAACTCGACATTCATTAATTCCTTAAAATATCACTTCTTATTGAGCAATGTGTGTCCTAGGGTTAGTGACCTAGAACCCATTTGTCCATGGGCGAATGGGTCCTCCCTTAGACCTAGGACCTAAATTTAAATTATGTTTTTGGTGGTATTTTAACATTTTCAATCTATATTCAGATGTTGGCTTGTGATATTTGAATTTCAAGAAATTAAGGATACATATCTATAAATTTAAGGTTATTTCGCTATGTTTCATCTAATATTTTCAAGCTAGAATTTTCAAGATCTAAGAGAGAAATTCAAGAGAACTTTTAAGAGTAATTCAAGGCATTCAAGAGAAAATTTATTGAAGATTTATTGCAACAATCAAGATCCAATTGTCATGTCAGGGTATGTGCAGGATCATGATGGACCAAAAAGTGGGGATATGATGGGTATGCGTAGGGTATGTGGCTGACGACTTTTTTTTACCCAAAATTGATGAAATGAAAATGGTTTTTAAAGGATATTCTCATCTTTCCACCAATATAAATTATGCTTTACTTTGAATTTAATAAATAATTATTATTCATTTTCTATTTGAATTATGACTAAAGTCCTGATTGATAGGCCAATTGAATCATATTTTTTGAATTTGAAACATGTGTCACATTCTAGGCTTCGCATACTATAGGATTAAAATAAAAAATATTGAATTTCATGAAGTTTTGACCAAGTTATGGTGGTCAGACATACGATTTTTTATATTTTTTAAAAGTTGTAATCAAAAATTCATAATTAATTTACTTGGAAAAAAATTACAAAAAAATATACATCACATCAGGACATGAGTTCTCTACTTATATCTAAAATATTATAAAAAATATTATCATTTTATTGTGGTTAGGGTGGTCAGAAAAACAGGTCTACTTCTTATTTTTTCCCTGAAATTTAAGTACTACTGCATTGAAATTTCAAATTTTCACCAAATAGATTTTTTTTTAAATAAACCTAGTAGTTTAGAAACTACATTCAATTTTCTATAGATTCTATTCTTACACATTTTTGAAATAATATAGATAACTTATTCAAATTTTTACGTCAAGTTGCCTAACTCTATTTTTTATGAATTTTTTGCCACTTAAGGACCCATTTTTTCCATGATGATCCTGCACATACCCATCAAAATATTCTTACATCATGAATTTTATTGGAGCTTAAATATGATGATCTAGGTTTCATGATCCATTCAAGGATTCAAAGCATCATATCAAGTCAAGATTCAAGGTTCAAGATCCACATCCATTGAAGCCATTTCATGCAAGTTACAGATTTACATTCCAAGGTTTATTCAAGAGTTTGGTGATTTTTGGCATAGGTTCATTCATCATTCCTTTCATGCTATTTTGTTTCATTTCAATGTTTGATTACCAAAATGGGGTTTGACCAAGGAAAACCCCCATTCACCAAAAAAAAAAATTCCCTCTTGATTTATAATTGCAAATTTAGGTGGAAGAAATCTTGAAGATCTCTTGAAGAGCAAAATTGAAGTTGTCAAAGTTGCAAAAGTTGTCATAAAAGTTTTCATCTCACAAAACCTCACTTGTAGAATTTATTTTAGGCTTTTCGAACCTGAAACTTGGGAAAATTGAAGGATTTAGATCTATGGTAGAGGCTCCTAAAAAAAGCAAAAAAACCCTGACTCAAGACCCATTCGCCCTTGGGTGAATGAGTCCCATATCAACTTCAAAAACTAACTTTTGGTGATTGGTACATATCATCCTTCCCTTCTCTATTCCATGATCTAATTTCTTGTTTTGCTTATTTTGAGTTTCATCTAGCTATTTCAAGTTGTAGATTGTATTTTGGACTTAATTTTCTATTTTAATATTTCTCCCCAAAGTGTTGTTTGACTAGGACCTTGGCCTTGCAAAAAAAGGAAATATGTAGATTCACATATTGAGTTGACTCACCTAAGGGTTGTAATTCAATTCTTTGTTTGGATCTCATTTCCTAATGAATTGAGGAAGAATAGGTCCCTAAGTGGTTCATAAAGCTATTTTGATCCACCTCCTTCACCTATTTTTTTTATTTCATTATGGTGAACCTAAGTTTTATCATGACATGCTTATGGCTCACAATGGCGTGGTTTATTAATGATGAGAGGATGATTAGAACTAATCTTTTTTTTGGTACGTAAATATTATATTTTATATTAATATAAAAAGTTGCACTACATTTCATTTTGATGGGCATGATACAAACATTCATCCAAGCACAAACCAAAATTCTACCACCATTCTAGCCCATATCCCAAACTATAGGACTACTCTCGACACAACATTCCACCCAGTGTACGAGTCTATGGTTGAGGCCAAGAGTTACATTGCAAATCCTATCAAAACATAAAAAAAAACCAGATGTTTCCTTGAGTTAGGTTTGCCACTCCTGTCTATAGCTACATACCATCTTTGAAGTCATCGTTGGCCACAAAAAAATAAAACCACACACCCACTACCTTCATTCCATTAGTATCTCCTCCTCCTAAAGGTACTCCTTGAATCGTTCCTTCTATCCATATTCTAACACTACCTCTAGATACAAAAATATCTTGAGAAAATGAACACCTTTCCTCGCTCGTTCCCTGTGCTCATGAAGCTCCTCTCCCTTCACATCCAATACGAAGGGATAACTCTTCACCTAGATGTTAGGAAGTAGAACCCACCTCATTCCCCTCGGAAACAAAATTCCAACCCCAAGCTCCACCATGATAATCACCTCCTCAACCCCACCCAACAAATCTACCATCACAAGCTTCCTTGCATGAGAAGCACCTCTGCCTTTGGCAGCTCCAAATTGAGGAGTGTAACAATGAACCATGATGTGATGTCAACATTTGTCTTTTATATCTCTCATTAGATATCATAAACTCCTTTCCCAAGACCAATTCAACTACTCCTAGCACCAAAGGATCCCACTCCTTGAAGAATGGTTGTAGTTGATTGTCTATAATCGTCCCCAAAAAAGCCCACAACTTATGTGACGAGGTGAGATGAATTGGAGTCTCCATCATCACCAAGAAAAAAAACCACCACCCTTGCTCACTGACAATAGAAATAGTTAGGAAGAATGAATGATCAACACCCTATCACAACCACATCTTATTGTGTTTCAATTGTTCCAACCTACCAGGGGAATTAAATTGTTGCTACCCTTCCTAGCTCCCAGGACGCCCTACGCTATCCACACATCATCCTTGATTTGATTTGTGTTTAAGCCACCGTCCCTCACCTGTAATCCCCATACCACACCAACCTGTCAGTGCTCTATGTCCCAATCTTACATAGCACCACATGTCCTAACCTCCGCCAAGTTGTCGTGGGGTGATTAGCACTAATCTTTATGATATAGTTCTATACATGAGAGATTTTCCTAGGAGTTTTCATTGATTGTAATCAATTCCCAATGTCTTATCACATGGATTGTGGGAATTTTAATGGGCCCCCAAAATTGTTATTCTCAGTTGGGTTGGCATGCTATTTAGTTTTCCCTATTTCTTAGCCTAGTACAAATGGGTGGTGACAAAAGCAGTGTTGAAATAATTTCTTGTGAAGATGTTTTAGAAGAAATATATGATTTGCAAGATCCTATAGGATGGAGGTGTTACTCCATATCTGGAGAAGATGCATGACCATGACCCTAAATTCATGAAGGCATTTGTTAAAGGGTGGTAGGATCACACTAACACTATTGATGGGAAGGAGTTAGTGGCAACTGAGGACCTCATTGCATAAATCAATGGTCTTTCTACCCAAGGTAGAAATATTTCTAGGGACAAGAAAGAATTGGAATGTGTAGTTAAATAGTTTTAAAAGGATTATGAGAGGAATAAGCTCATAAAGTTCAATGTTGGTGGTTATGGTCATCTTTCAATTAAACCCATTTGGGAAGATGTAGAAAAAGTAATTATGTGGTATTTTACCATTAATGGAAGGTACACTCATATCTATGGCTTCCATTTTATTCTTTTGAATCACTTCCATCACAAAAATTTGGTCTCATTTCCTTTTTATCTCCTTTCATCATTAGAATTCTTCCTCAAGGAGAAGAAAAAGAATTGAAAAGTACTTATGTTGCATGAGGGCCTCATATTGTTGTTAATGGAACACTTGAAATCCATTCCTTGTCTTGTTATGGTTAAGGCATTTTCTCTCAAATGAAACACTTGAGATCACATTATTTCCTATTATGAGGGTTATGATTATGTGGTGTTGGATGCAGATAAAGATTGGAGAGAAGAGGATGAGTTGGAAATGTTTTCCAATCCCTTGTTTGAGGATGAAAAACTAAAAAAGGGGAAGTTAGCCAAAAAAAGGACTCGCACTTAGATCTCATGGTTGAGCGGGTTGCATACTAAAGGACTCAACCAAAATATTTTCAAACTTCTCATGTTGAGAAGAAAAATAAATGAAGATTAGGAGATATAGAATGGAAATGATAAAATTAAGGATACAATTAAAATGCATGTAGGTTATAGTGGAAAAATCCCTAATATTACTCCAGAATTTGCTAAAGTGAATCATATGCTTTCTCCTCAAGACCTAATAGAGGAATTCTCCCAAAAGAGAGGACATTTATGATGTACTAGGGATCGCCAAAGATGGGGTGGTGGATCAGTTTAGAATCACTAAATAGTTTTTTCTTGAGATAAGCCAAATAAACATTAAGTTGAAGTCAATTAAAGCTAAAATAGATGCTATCAAGTGTGCAAAGGAATCCCTAAATGAGAAGAATGAGAAATAAGAAATTCATTTAGCTTTGGAAGATATCATGACTGAGGTCAATTTGATGAAAGAGGATTATAAGATCTATCTAAAGGGCCTAAAGACAAGATGTTATAGATAAACCTAAACCTAGAGCATACCATCAAAATTAGTTAGTGCACTATAACAAAAAAACTGAAAGGGCTCAAGGAAGATCAAGTTGTTGATACTTCCAATGCCAATGAGAAGTCTGAGAAGGAGAATAGGGCCAAAGAAAGATAAAGCAATATGGAATCGTAGGGGAAAAGAACTCATACTAGGGGTAAGAAGAAATATTTCCATGAGGAGAAAAAGATCTCAATTTGGTGAATCTCACCAAAGCTTCTACTAATAGGAGTTGGAAGCGGAAAATACTCTTAAAGACTTGCATTAGGTTTTTATTGTTTCTAGATATTTACCTATGTGTTCTTGGTAGGTTTTTTGTAGGTAAGTTGTTATTTTTTCTTTCTTTTTGTTAAGATAACTTATTTTTCTTAGATTTCAGGTCCTTGTAAAACCCATCTATTTATTCATGATTGTCTTGGATACTGTGTAGACAACATTTTTTTTAAGGGTTTTGGGTCCCTTTAAAACCTACTTTACCTTAATAAAAAAAAAACTATGTTGCAACCAAAAAATAATCATAATCCATAATACTAGTTGTGATGGTTCTTGACTCATGGAGCTCCTCTTGGTGATATAATCTCTTTAGAAGTTCTCATTCCCAGGGATCTCATACATCTTCCTTTTTCTCAACAAAATCTTTGAAATATCCCAAATCCATGTCACCCTCTCAAACTAAGCCAAAACACCATCTCAAAATTGTAGATTGACCACATAAAGAAGGAAACACAAATAATTTATAGGGTGGCCTACCCATTTCACTCCCCCATTTGATGAAATATCTCTATCCTATATTTTTTGGTGGATGTTCACATCCTTTTCTCCATAAAACTTATGTCAAATTGATAATGAATTGGCTTTAGCATTTCCTCTTGCTCGTGCTTCCTTTAATATTCCCCCCTCAAATTTTAATCATTTTAATTTATTTTCATACCTTCTATAAAGTAATGGATGTGACATCATCCTCCAATGGAATTAGTCAACTTAACTTATTAGAAGGCTTCATTTCTCTTTATTTTACTATTAGTTATCTCCAACCCATTTATAATTATTTTCTTTTCATGTTTTAACCTCTTGGAGCCCTAATTTACGGTTTTATACATAAATTTATTCATATTTTGAGGTTATCAGGTGCATTATGTGTTTTTTGGGTAAGTCCACAAAGATGGGAACTAAAAAGTGGCCACTTCATTTTTTGGTCCCAAAATGGAAAAAATGTGAGCATGTTATAACAAAACATACTCACGTTATGGGTTGGTAGCTTGGTCATTACCAAGCCAAAACACAAGTGCATTATAATGTGCTCACATTATGGTTTGAATTTCAAAAAATATGAGTGTGTTATAACGTGCTCATATTATTTGAATGCATTGACAAAATGTGAGCATGTAACAAACTCACATTATTTGAATGCATTGAAAAGATGTGAGCATGTTATAACACACTCATGTTATGGTCTATATTGAAAATTTTCCTTCTCTTTTTTCTCTTTCTTGTCCTTATGTTTCAGGGAAACTATATACATGAAATAAACATTTACATATGGGCATCCAATTTCTTATACAAGTAATATTTCATGTATATAGTTTCAGGATGTTTGAGAGTTGTTTCGAATCTTTGGGAGTTATAATGAAAATTATAGTTTTTGGAAGATCTTAGAATTTTTCAAACTTAGTCAAATTTCAGTAATCAACATGTCAAAATTCAATAATCATCAAGTTGTACCATCTCTCTCTCCCTTCCTTCCACCCACCTTCCCTCCCTCCTCTCTCTCTCTCTCTTAATCTCTTCACCTTCCTCCTTCCCCCCTCTCTATCTCTCATTCTCTCTCCCTTTCATCCCTTCATCTCTCCCTCCTTCCCTTTCTACTTCTCTCTATCCCTCTCCCCCCTTCTCTCTTTATCTATCTCACCTCTCTCTCCCTCCCTCCCTACCTCTCCCTCTCTCTACTTCTCCCTCCCTTCTCCCCCCTCTCTATCTCTCCTTCCCTATATACTTCTCTCTATCTCTCTCTCCATCTATACCTCTCCCTCCCTCATTAACTCTCTCTCTCCCTCTCTCTCTCTCTCTCTCTCTCTCTCTCTCTCTCTCTCTCTCTCTCTCTCTCTCTCTCTCTCTCTCTCTCTCTCTCTCTCTCTCTCTCTCTCTCTCTCCTTCCCTCTTTAATTTTCTCTATCTCCCCTCCTCTCTCTCCCTTCCTCCCACACACCTTCCCTATCTACTCTCTATGTAATCTATCCCTCTCTACCTCTCTCTCTTCCTCCCTCCCTCCTCTCTCTCTCTCTTTATATCACATCTCTTGTTGGGATTTGATCTGGCCATTATTCCCAAAGGGTTGACCTATCAGGAATCTGCTACCATCCCAAATTAAGGATCCACGAGAGGCTATTAAGCCATGTCATGAATCACATGTCAATGCTAACCGATGGGTGGAAGTGTTGGGCTTCCAACAATCCCCCCATTGCGACCACAAGATTCAAAACTGCAACCCTCATTCTAATACCACTTCTTGGGAATTCAGTCGGTTGTTATTCTCAAAAGGTTGACCTATTAGGAATCCGCTACCATCTCAAATTAAGGATTCACAAGAGGTTGTTAAACCATGTCATGAATCATGTGTGGTTAGCACTGACTAAGGGGTGGAAGCATTGAGCTTCAAACCCTACCTCTCTCCCATCTTTCTCTTTCTCTCTCTAATTCTCCTTTCCTCCTGCCCCTCTATCTCTCCTTCCCTATATACCTCTCTCTCTACTCTCTATATCACCATTCTCTCTCTACTTCTCCCTTTTTATCTCTCCTTCCCTATATGCTTCTTTATCTCTCTCCATCTCTACCTCTCCATCCCTCCTTCTCTCTCACTCTCACTCCCCACCTTCCTCTCTCTCCCATATTTCTCTCATTCTCTCCTTCCCTCTCTCTCTTTCTCTCTTTCTCTCTCTCTCTCTATCTAACCTCCCTCTCTCTATCTCCCTACCTCTCCCTCCCTCTATCTACTTCTCCCTCCCTCCTCCCACTCTCTATCTCTCATTCCCTATATACTTCTCTCTATCTCTATCTCTCTCCATGTCTACATGTCCCTCCTTCCTTCCCTCTCTCTCCTCTCTCTCAATCACCCAACTCTCTCCTCTCTCTCTCTCTCTCTCTCTCTCTCTCTCTCTCTCTCTCTCTCTCTCTCTCTCTCTCTCTCTCTCTCTCTCTCTCTCTCTCTCTCTCTCTCTCTCTCTCTATCTATCTATCTCTATCTATCTATCTATCTATCTATCTCTACCTCTCCCTCCCTCCTTCCCTCTATCTCAACCCTCAACCCTGAACACTATCCTTCATCCCTATACCCTATACCTTCAACCTTATACCCTAAACCCTAAACATTATCCCTCAACCCTATACTTCATGGATTTATAAATTGCAACCAATGGGGTTGCCAAAATTGCTTTAATTTTATGAATTATCAGTCTAATGCATTTCCATTTTCCATCAATTTACTTTATGAGGAATATGTAATTAATAGTTGTCACACCAAAATACATGTCTCAAATGTACTAATTAATTTTTCTCCTAGATTCTTGAAATCATATATTAAATCACCCACATATTTGCTAATAGTATTAAAACAACATTGTGTATCAGGAGACATTTCACTAACATAATTAAATTTTCACTACACATGAGGACCCATTTCACCTATAATATTAAAAAATAATTACATTTGAGGGACACATTTTTCCAAATACATTAAAAAAAAATTGAGTATAAGGACCCATTTCGCCAATACTATGATAAGTTCATGCTATTTGTAGGGCCATAATTACCTTGAAAATTACAATGTATTTGTTCCATCGAGATTTGATTCATCCAAGAATTAAATGTCTCATTTTATAATTGTTGTCATTTTAATATCACCATTGGATTCCCATCATTTATATCCAATCAAAGAGATCCCACATGTGCATCCTATTGAAATTTGTGTTTTATTTTGATGTTCCAATGTTTTTTAAGGTTTTGAGGTTCCTCAATTATTTTGAGGTTAGGGTTCTGAATCTACATGACAGGGGTAAAACCCTCCTACACCCCTAGTTATCTTATACCTTAGTCATTCCTTGTATTTTTCCATTGACTTTCTCCAGCTAGTTCTCGATCACTTGAGTTATGACCTTATGTCTAGGTCATCATATGTTTACCGGACCCCTGGTCCGTTTTGACCGATTGAGCCTGCACATCTAAATATGTTTCAAATTTGGCTAAGTCAAAGATTTGTCGACCTTTTTACAACTTCTATAACTTCATCATCCTTCGATGAAGTTATCAAAATTTCATCTTTCACTGATCATAGTGTTTAAAGGAAATGAATTGGCCTAGCCGATATTTTAACCAATTTTGAAACCTTTATATGTGCTGACATAGTTTTCTTAACCTCATATTTTGCTAATCAAGTTATACCTTCACCTTTGTTAAAATATAAATCACTCTATCACCTACATATGGCCCCCTCTTTAAAACAACTTATTGAGCACATGTGAAAAATTCTAAAGTTGATCGTTCATCACACTATCCCTTTACATCACATTTTGGTTCTTGGTGGCATGGAGTGGGGTAAAAGCACAAAGTTGTGTCACACTTTATAAAGGAATCGGCCAATGCTGATCCAATTTTTAAACTTGAATCACTAAAAAGTGGCATATATGTTTTGAATTTTGAAATGATGTAAACTAGTAAAATATGTATTTTTTAGTATATTTTATGTTTGTATTTTTTAAAAATATTTTTAAAATTATTTAAAACTAGATTTTAATAAATTAAAACTATAATTTAGTTGTTGATAAAATGCTGAAAAATGAAGTTGTATGGGATGTCAAACTTTTTATAGTAAATTTTATTTTTTTTCATTCAAATTTTTTGTGTGTATTTATAACTTGAAATTTTAGTGCATGGATATATTTTTTTTCCAATTTTGATAAATATATTTTTTTAAATAAATATTAAAATGTGCGTGAATAAAAAATAACTATTTTCATCGGACGTCAACTCTTTTGTTCAATATTTATCTAAAATGGAAAAAAAATTATACCATCTTAAAATAGATTCTTTTATCTAGTGCATCATATTTTTTTCAATTTTTTTTATTAAGTTTTAGTATTTTTCCTTGGCATAGTAATCAACCTAATATTTTGTGCTGATAACCTACTTTTAGTAAAAATAAAAAATAAAATATAAAAAATAATTAAACTATTAAAATAAATATATTTTTGAAAACTACACTTATGGATCTCCAAAAGGGTATTTTTATATTTTTTTAAAAATGTTATTTGCATTAGCAGGAGTTATTGAAACTTCAAATTTTTCAAATAATTTTATTTTTTTGGTAAATTGGACTCAAAGTGGTGCTCCATATATTTTTAGCCAACAATTTTCAATGAAAAAGTTGTGGAAGCATCTAACTTAGCTAGAATGAATCTTATTAGATCATATGTTTGACCAAAATTGATTTTTAGTTAGAAATACTTAAATTCAGCTGTGTTGATAAGCTGGCTGAAAGTGTGACACAACTTTGTGCTTTTACCCAGTGATGATGTGATGTGCAATGTTCAATGATCATTGACTTAAGATAAATGATGGAGATCTGACAATCATCGTAGTGTTCCTATGTATCACATTTGTGTTTGTCAGGAGTATATAGCTTTTTGCAATGTGTGATGGTTGTCTTCATCACATTATTCCTTCACATCACAAATTGAGCTCTTTAGTGTCTATTAAATCAAAGTGTGATGTGCATTAACAATCCAGATCAAGACACATGGCCGCATCTTCTTTCATTGCTCAACCCAAAGGCATCAAAGTTATGGTTCAAATACAAATCAAGGGAGATGTGATGTGCAACGAGCGATGGGGAAGCATATTCCAAGAGAATATTCCATGAAGATAGGTGTCCACTTCCTATTACTTCTCATGATGTCTTTGCATCACATTTTTTCTCTACAAAGATGAAGGCCTCCTTGTAATGCACGGTGGCAAGATCGAATGATGGAAACCAAAGGAAAAAATCTAATGGACAATGCATTCTTGCTTCACATCATTGTTGTGAAGCAAAGGGATTGAATCAAATTTGTGACATGTGATGAAGGTGATGATGGGTCTAGGTTTGGAGATGCGTTGGGGTGATATTATGACAAGTGTGAGAGAGAGGGGAGAGAGAGATGAAGGAAGAGAGAGAGGGAGAGAGAGGAGAGATGGAGATTAGAGAGGGAAGGAGAGAGTAAGAGAGAAAGATGATACAACTTTCCAACTACTAAAATTTGACCTCTTGATTACTAAAATTTGACTAGAGCTAAAAAATTA
Source organism: Sequoia sempervirens (assembly GCA_007258455.2). Lineage (NCBI taxonomy): Eukaryota > Viridiplantae > Streptophyta > Pinopsida > Cupressales > Cupressaceae > Sequoia > Sequoia sempervirens. Next base: position 70,668 of record VDFB02114755.1, on the reverse strand, counting down.
TAAAATCTTCCAAAAACTATAATTTCCATTATAACTCCAAAAGATACAAAATCACTCTCAAACATCCTAAAACTATATACATGAAATATAACTTAAAGTATAAGAAATTAAATGTCCATATCTAAATGTAAAATTATACTTAAATGTTTATTTCATGTATATAGTCTCCCCTAGTAGAGAAAGAGAAAAGTAAAGAGTTCAAAAAAATGTATTGCAAAAATTCATGCTTCACATTTGGCGAGCGTCAAATTTGGTGCTAGAAAAATAGAGCACTTCATTTAGCGAGAATCAAATTTGGATCTTGCCAAATGAAGAGCACCAAAGTTATTTGAATTTTAAAATATTGATCCTTAGACTCGGTTATCCAAGCCATTTGGCGATCACCAAATTTGGTGCTCACCAAATGATCATTTTTGGGTAAAAAAATAAAAGTGTTACCTTTTTGTATCATATATTGGTGCACACACCCATATATAAGTTTTAGGAATGTTTGTGAAATAAGTAGCTTAAAATATTAAAAGGTATGAACTAAATGGAAGAAAACTAGCTATTAACCAACAATGTAATAATATAATATATTATAATAATATCATGACTTAATAATACTTTGTTTGTACATATTATTAATACTCTATGAATCCATGTTGGTATAGTATTTTTATTTCAAGTGGGGAAGGTTTTTTTTTAATTTAAACATGCAAGACACATGAACAAGCCTACTCAAGTGGGTTTGTCAATCCTTGTAGGCACAAGGCATGACAAGAAAATATGGCTGAAAATTTTCAACTAGGGGTATCCTCTATATACAACAAGGGTATGTGAAGCCTAATACATAGATGAAAGAGAACATTATCAAACAACTAGGAGGAAATGGTAACCCACTCTCCACCTTTACTTAGATTCATGGTATAAATTTCTTAAAGTCTTAGCTATATTGACAAGATTCCACTTCCAAGAGGAATGTCTTTTGATTTGTGCCCCACACTTTATACTCTATCAGAATATGGGAGTTGAGATCATCCCCTAGTGTGATGAAATCCCTAGGAAAATCCCCTAAGAAAAGAAAAAAAAATCACTTATTTTTTATCCTTAGTATTACCCTAAGATGTAAGAGGAAAGCATACATAAGTAGATCTTGAGGATTAAAAGACATTGGTTTATTTTAGATCCCAAATTCAAAAGTGAAATGTTAGTTTCAGACCCAATTTCCAATGTGACAAAACACACCAATTATAATTTTTTAATGCAAAAATAGATTACAAAAATGGATTCCTTGTGATTTTTTGATAGGTCTTAAAAAAATCATTGAAAAACGTTTTGGTATGAAGACGTTATGAGCATTTCAATTTTTTTGAAAAAAGAAAGGTTGACTTTGAATAAATGTACTCATTTTTTGGTACAAATCTTGAAAAACCATCAGATTCACAATGAAGAGCTTTGAGCTAGCTTTCCAACACCTTTTGAATTTTGAAAATCTGATAATGTTATATAAAAAATTATGCTTTATTTTGTAAAACAATATGTTTGTAAATTTTTTAGTAAATAAAAAGTGTCATTCCATTGATAAAATGTGTCATTGTATGGATCAAATGAGTCACTTTATAGATCAAATACACTATTTTATTGGTGCAGGAGCACCCATAGATCACCATAGGTTGTTTAGAAGGTCTGTCTAGGACAGTCTTGCCTAGGACAACTAAGCAAGCAATAAAATTTAGTTCATTTGGATGTAAGCCTTAATGGAATTTTTGGTTGGGTTTTGATCAGATGAAGGTCATGTTGACCATAGTAGAGGTATCATTAGGTTCTAGGTCAAAATAAGGTTTTGGATTTTTAGGAATTCTTGCAAAATATTTGCAAATATTGCTCAATTGGAGCTACAAGTGGCCAAGAAGAGCCCAAGGAAGAGGATAACTATTTTAGGGACCCTATTTATGGAATTCCTCGGCATTGGAGTAGGGTTGGAAGAATTTGTTATGTTTTGAAATTTTGTAAATTCAAGGAAAGCAATTGTGTTTGAGAGTGCATTTTTTGATTTTTGCATTGAAGTGAGGTTTTAATGGATTAATCATGGCACTGTAACTTGTGTAGGATGTAGTGTAGTTGTTATTCAAGCATTGTGTGACATTATTTAGCTTCTTTATTCAATTTCAAGCATTGTTTGTAAATACTTTAGTTTTCTTACTGTTGCTAGTCTGAACCAGGCAGTTTTGTGAAAATGGAGTGTTATTTCACTTTCCCACCGTACAAATTGTACGGACCTTTGGGAATAGTGACTAGGCTCCATGTATGTACATATGGTAGGTTTTAGGGCCTTTGAAAACATAGTATCTACTGTGGAAGTCTTGCCCTAGGCGAGCCAGGAAGAGTCTGGCTAGGGAAGACCTTAGTGCAGAGCACTTGATTTGTAGGGGTGTCAATGCCTTGACAAATTACTACTTGGAGAAGTCAGATAAGTGTCTTGCCAAGATATAGCATGGAGGAGGAAGCTCCATCAATCCATCTGATGTGAGGAATACTTAACAGTTTGAGAGTAGCCAAGAAAGGGCTTAAAAGACCTAGTTTTGGCTCATTTTCAAGTTAGGGCACTGTACGGACAGCTGAGACCCAAGACCCCAAAAATCCTTGAGAGGTGGGCATATGAACCAAGAATCCCAAGAAAATATTTGGGTGTTCTTTGGAAAGTTTTGAGAACTAACCTATTTTCTCGAAGAAGGAGACCTAATTGGGGCTCCTAGGGCTAGTAGCCTTTTTAGGCCTAAATGAGGGTTTGGTGGAAGTGACTAAGAAATGGAGTCAGGTGGACCCTCAAGAACAAAAATAGGATGGAATGAAGTCATGAGAAACACCTTCACACCCCTGTAAAGCTAAATTCAAGATTTAGGAGTATTGTAGCCTTTAGGGTGGATTAAGGGCTAAGGTTAGAGTTACAAGATTGTACCAAGACTTGACTTGGTAGGAGGATCTAAGTTGATAGTTGGGTTGGCAAGGAGAAACCAGGGGACCCTAAGAAGGAAGAGGTCCTATAGGTTTCAAGTGGTGGAGTGCAACACCCTAGAAGTCTTCCAAGCAAGACCCAGAGCATGAAACATTGATTGTTTCATCCAACCTCCCTATCATTTATGCATCAAATGTGTCATTTTATTAATCAAATGCCATGTAAGTCGACTTGAATGTGCCACGGGTCAGCTCCTGATGTGCCATTCCATTAATCAATTGCATTCTTTTGTTAATCAAATACATGTGCAACTATGTTCTAGAATTCCTAGAATATTTTTTTCTTAGGTTAGATGTGTCATTTCATTAATCAAATGCATCGTAAGTTAACTCAAAAGTGTCATGAGTCTACTCAAATGCATTGAGATGTCTATCAAATGTGTAGATCTACACTTGTAACTTCCAAAACCAAATTTCTTGCAAAAAATATTAAAATCAAGGATGTGGGTACCATCGGGCATGCTAAAATATGGATGATGAAAATATGAATTATGTAAAATAATAACAATGCAATGAAATTACCAAATTAACACTCAACAATCACTCAATAAAGCTCAAGGTCTATGCATAAAATCAAATAATAAATAATAATACCATAACAAAGAACTTGATTTGCTCCATTATTTATTTGATAGTAGCTTGAAAATCGATATGTGGGTTGCTCTTCAAAATAGCATAAACATGATAGCACAATGATAGTATGATATCGAAGATAATAATATTTTCCCAAAGATAATTGATAGATAATGATGTATATTTCAATAATGATAATGGTTTTGCTTGATAATGCTAGCTAATGATATAAGATTGTGCTCTAGGTCTCATGATATGAAAATTATGCTCTAAGGGATGATATGAAAATGAAGGATTTTATTTATAAACTTCACTTGATATTTGATCAATGGTGAATATTAATTAAAAGAATCAATGGATAAGAAAAATTGAGATAGGATGGGAGCCAAAATTAGTAAATGGATTGGATTGAAATGCTTGAAAGAATTAAACAAATAAATTAAAAAAAAAATTATTTATAAAATGAAAAGATAGAAGGATTGTATTTAATTATTGAGAGGAGTGTTAGTTAATTGAAAATTATTTAATTATAGAGGACTAGGAGGGAAAATGATAAACTAATCAAATATTTTTAAAATATTTTTATTATTATAGATGAAAAGATGAAATGTTAGCTTAATTAAATAGTTAAAAAAATATTTAATTAATATTAATAGAAGAATTGATGATAAAATGAAAAGATGGAAATGCATTAGTCATTTGTAGATGTCTATAATAAGCAAGCATTCTTAGTAGCTTTATAATTTTGTAGTAAATTTGTATCTAGAAAAATTTTAGAGTTTTTTGGATTTCTATGTTATCCTTGTTCATTCAATTGTAGTTGAGTATTTGTGTGATTTCGTAGATTTTGATAAATTGTGTTCTTGAATAAGGTTTTCTAGGTTTTTGTAACATCATGTTTGCAACAATCTTTTACTAGTCAAAGGTGTGTTCTTTATAGGTTTTTGTTAAATCAAAGAGCTATTTTTGAACAATTCTTTTGGTAATTTTTGTAGGGTTTTCTAGCTTTGTGGTCTATCCTTGCTTATTGTACCCTAAACACACTACTATAGATAAGTATTTTCTTGGCTTCATGCAATATTTTTTTGTAAAACTATGTAATTTTGAGAATATTTTATAGTTAAATATTGTTATTTTTTTAGGTTGGTAATTTGACATATTATGAAAAAAGACATCTACTTGATTAAACATGTCTAGTAAATTTGAGGGGTTTTTGGCTTTCCTAAACTACAATACCACAATCAAACATTTTTTGGAAACAACTCAAAATGATCTCAATGATATTCTCTATCATATGGGATGAATCCAAGACTAATCCAATGATTGATAGACTTTATATCAATCTTATTTTTGGAAACCATAAACAATATGAAGAATGATTAATCTCCCATGTAAACTCTATAGTAATTCCCTAAATTTTATCTATGACATGACTACATACGCTCCACAAAAATTCCCTAAATTATATCTATTGATTAGCCTCATACACTTTGTAATAATTTCATAAAATATACAATGACCAACCAATTTTTTAACCTATGATATTGTAACACATATTCCTTTAGAAGTTATCGCTCAAGTGATATCTTGAAAAATTGGTGGGAATCGACTTCTCTATACATATCATGTTGTTTCTATAGGCACTACCACTATGCCACCTTTCTTCATGCTAGTAGAGCTATAGCCACAATCTTGGTTATCATGTTATTGTATAAGGTATCACCGCATTGATATCAAATATAATTTTTTAATTAAGCTCCATGGCTATTACTAATTTCTTTTAGAATTGACACAAAGATATCTATCCTAATGTTATTTGAGGTAACTCCACAATTATAATAAGTGAGAGTTTTGACATTTCAATTTTCCTTCAATCTATCATTTATTTCGATGCATTAAAAAGTATTAAGAAATAACCCAACTTTCAATTTATAGAAAGAATGTGTACTTTTAATGGCATGCATTTGATATTCAAACTACTTCATCCTTTATTTAATTAGGGTTTTAATTACTTATTAATTATTTTTATTTAAAGAACTTATATTTATGTAAAAAGATCATAAATGAAAATATCATTTACAAAAGAGTAGTCTATAGAAGAAGCAAAAGAAAAACTTTTCATGTCTACTAGACTGAAAATAGTCTATGGAACAATCGACCTAATCATTTTGGACTTTGCATTTCAATCCTTTTTCTATTCAAAATGATGAGAAGCTCCCCCAACTTCTCAAGAGTGAACTTATATGAAGATTGTTGTGCTGAAACAAGATGTCCTTCGACCAATCGATCTCCAGAGAAATTTGACTATTTTAAATGAATAATAGGAATCCATCGAATGAGAAATTTGACTTTTTCAAACGAATAATAGAAATAAGGTTGGTAAGACACCGGAAAAGCTTCATTCAGTGTTTGGTAAGACACATAAGCTTCAATCGGTGGTAGGTACTATACAATTTTGAATTCAAATTAGGCAATCATTTTCAGCCCATTTCCTTAGATGTGTGCACGTGTGAGATTTATTTGTTTTGAATGGATGGTCAACAGAGTAAAATAAAATAAGCAAATGAAAAATATTTACGTTTGTTTCGTCAAGCTACGGACAAATATCAAAAATAGCTTTAAAAATTTCAGTTCCTACATGGTCGAAGCCTCCGGGAATCCTCCTCCCACCAACCTTTGGTTTGACGCATTTTCAGAATTCGCACTCACAACAGCACAAGCACTTTTTTCGCTTCTTTGACTGCGGCAGCCACCAACCTTTTCTGCCGTCTGACTACCAATTCCCACTTCGCGCCAGGTTATAAATACCATGCCCAACAATGGATTTATTCACTGCAAACTCTGAATCTTTCCTGGTAGATTGCAGTCTAGGAAACAGCTATTGCGTTCCCTTCAACGAGGTGAAACATTCTTTATCGACGTGCGTTTCGCAGTTGAGGTGAAGCGCGGAAAGCGAGATGTCTGGGGGCAATGGTGCCAGTGACCTGAGTGGTTTATGTGGGGTTGTGAAGGCGAGGGAGTTATGCCGGCCACCGACTCTGCCTTTGCCGACTGGCGGGGTGAACCCGATCCATGTGGAAGGCGTAGGACACGTGAGCAATCCGCCTCACTGGAAGAGGGCGGCAGAGGCCATGGAGTGCAGCCACGTGGATGAAGTGAGGAGGATGATTCAACAGTTTTACCAAGCACAGAAAGTGGTGCTGCGAGGCACTACTCTAACCGTGGGTCACGTGACGGCTGTGACTCGGAGAGGGGAGGTAAGGGTGGAGTTGGACGAGGAAAGCGCGAAAGCGAGAGTGGAGGACAGTGCGAAATGGGTAGCAAACAACATAGCGAAAGGAACGGACACGTACGGGGTCACAACAGGGTTCGGAGCCACCTCTCACCGGCGGACGAACAAGGCAGTGGATCTGCAGCGCGAGCTGATCCGATTTTTAAATGCGGGCGTCCTGGGGAAAGAGGAGGGATTGCAGCTTCCGTCCGAGTACACCAAGGCCGCTATGCTCGTAAGAGTCAACACCTTAATGCAGGGTTACTCTGGCATCCGCTGGGAAGTCCTGGAGGCCCTGCAGAAGCTCATGGACTGCAACATTACTCCCAAAGTGCCTCTCAGAGGAACTATCACAGCCTCCGGTGATCTGGTGCCTCTCAGTTACATTGCTGGGCTGTTGACGGGGCGCCCGAATTCCAGAGCTGTGACGAGTAAGGGCGAGGAGGTGGACGCCCTGGAAGCGCTCAAGAGAGCGGGCATTCCGGGAGGGCCCTTCGAACTGCAGCCCAAAGAGGGGTTAGCACTCGTCAACGGCACTGCGGTTGGCTCGGCAGTGGCGGCCTCCGTCTGTTTCGACGCCAACTTGTTGGCCGTTCTGGCTGAGATTCTCTCAGCCCTCTTCTGCGAGGTAATGCAGGGTAAGCCCGAATTCACGGATCCTCTAACGCATGAGTTGAAGCACCATCCGGGTCAGATTGAGGCGGCGGCGGTAATGGAATATCTACTGGACGGCAGCGATTACGTCAAGGAGGCGAAGCGGGTGCAGGAGACGGATCCGCTGAGCAAGCCCAAGCAAGACCGTTACGCTCTGCGGACGTCCCCGCAGTGGCTGGGTCTGCAGATCGAGGTGATTCGCATGGCCACGCACTCCATCGAGCGCGAGATCAATTCCGTCAACGACAACCCCTTGATCGACGTGGCACGTGACATGGCGCTCCATGGCGGTAACTTCCAGGGCACGCCTATCGGGGTGTCCATGGACAACACCAGAATTGCTTTGGCAGCTATCGGGAAGCTCATGTTTGCGCAATTCTCGGAGTTGGTGTGCGACTACTACAACAACGGTCTGCCTTCCAATCTGAGTGGTGGGCCCAATCCCAGCCTGGACTACGGCTTCAAGGGCGCCGAGATCGCCATGGCGTCCTACACGTCGGAGCTGCAGTATCTGGCCTCCCCCGTCACCACTCATGTACAGAGCGCCGAGCAACACAACCAGGACGTGAATTCGCTGGGTCTCATTTCGGCCAGGAAGACAGCAGAGGCCATCCAAATACTAAAGCTCATGTCCGCCACTTATCTGGTGGCGCTCTGCCAGGCCGTGGACCTCCGCCACTTCGAGGAAAATATGCGAGCCGTTGTGAAGCACGTGGTATTACAAACGGCCAGGAAGACTCTCACTAGTGGGGAAGACGGATCCCTACTCCCTACTCGCTTCTGTGAGAAGGAGCTCCTACAGGTGGTGGACCATCAGCCAGTCTTCTCCTACATCGACGACCCCTCCAACCCTTCCTACGCACTCATGATTCAGCTCCGGGAAGTTCTCGTTGACGCGGCCCTCAAATGCCCTGTCCAAGAGGACGACCACGAGCTTGGAACGTCATTGTTGTTTCGGAGGATTCCCATCTTCCAAAAGGAGTTGAAAGCTCGACTGGATGAAGAGGTGCCCAAGGCTCGGGAGAGATTCCATGCAGGAGACTTCCCCGCCCCCAACAGAATAAAGAAATGCAGAACTTACCCCATCTATAAATTCGTGAGATCCCAACTGGGAACAGAGTTGTTGAGTGGTGCAAAGACGCGAAGCCCTGGCGAAGACATTGAGAAAGTGTACCACGGTATTTGCGACTCGGAGAAGCTGTTCGGAGAGGTAGTAGTGAAATGTTTGGACATGTGGCGCGGCTCAGCAGGGCCCTTCACTCCGCGCCCACAACATCCTCCTCACTCTCCTGCGCCCTTCAATGCATCGTATTGGTCCTGGTTTGACACCGCCAAGTCGCCCTCCGCCACCAGTGGCAGAGGATTGTGGAACGCGACCACCCTCTGATTTACTCTTCCACCCTCCTCATTTCGTTACATTCACTGAACCATAATAAAGCTATTCTCGCTTCAACATTTGTGGATGCATCACGCAGACTGTTTAGATTCCTTCAACAATTATACAGTGTAATACACAATTTTTTTTTCCTTAATAAATGCAAGTTTATGATCATCTTTAAATGCGAGTTTATGCCTTTCTTAAAACTTGAAAGCTTTCGACTTGCTCACTTCAGTCTGCCGAAGCACTGATCATGCATCTCTAAGTTGAAAGACAAAGGAAAATATATGCGCGTGGATTGTTAAATTAGCATCTACGTACTGTCCATGCATCATCCTATCAATGTTGTCACTGTCTCTGTTTTCTACAATAAGAAATTCCCTAAATACTCTCAAATAATTATGCATTTCATGATTCGTATAATTTTTTTCCCTGCATTTCTTCATTTTGTAGACTCTGGCAATTCTTCATTGTGGGGAAGTCTCCTGCATAGCTTTAATTCACCGTCTCAAAATACGTGGCTTTTAATTCATCGTCTCGAATCTCGCGTCTAATCTTGCTCCTCTGTTGATACCATACTTAACTCCGTTTGCTTACTCATAATAAGAATGAATAGTAGTTATTTTAATATTAAATTAATAAGAATATCTAAAAGTGTTGTTAAACAAAATTTATAAGCATAATTATGTTATGTCTTTAATTACTTAAGAAAACTATTAATAATGTATTTCTTGTTTAAGTCATAAAATTTTGATATTGATAATAATATTGATTCTAATAAGATTATAAAAGTAGTTGATTTTAAATTTATATGCCTTTTAAAATAAGGAATGGAAAGAATGGTTTTAGTGTATAAATTGTTATGTAATAGTCAACTCATTATATATATATATATATATAAATAAAGTAAACTCATTAAATTGTGTATTTTTTAGTATATCAGGTTAAAAAACAAGACAAAAATTGTTACAAATAAGATAATAGTGTGATTGTTATATTTGGTAAAAATGTGTCTCAATCTTGCATTTCTAATATTTGTTTTAATGTATTTTATATGCAATTCATTATTTTGTCTTCTTGTGGGAAAGTTGACATTCCATTTGGAAGCTTATTAGATTTTGTCATTTAAGAAGGTTTAGGAAAGCATCTCACTTTGAGGTGACACAATTTGACCATGTATCGAAATCTTATGGTGTGTGTAAAATCATCATGGCGGGTATGACATATTCTAATGATGTATAAGAGTGTGTAAGAGGGAGGTTGCATTAGAATTTTGACCAACATAATGATAAGCATGTACGTTTATTATGGAGCATCTTTGAATTAGGTTAAATGGAAACAAAATTGGGCCACCCTAGTTTGGATGGTCAAATATGACAATTATCATAACTATAAAATGTGTTAGGAATATAATAAAGATAGCAAGGAGGACTAAGACCAAGAACATGGTGTTGGAATTTGGACCCAAGTTTGAGCCCTATACTTCTTATGTTTTTGCTAATGGTTTACTAAACCATTTATGGTTTCCATTTTGAATTCTTACCTATAAATTGGTGCTTGGAGTTGTAGTTTATATGGTTAATTTGCAAGTACAATTATGCTACTAGAATCACCCAAAAATTGTATGTTGGTGATATACTTGTGAAGACTTTCTTTGCAAGTATATTGTAATATATTGATCTATTGAATAATACACTAGGGTAATTTAATGTGTGGGGTTTTTCTTTCTAAAAGGTTTTTCCATGCACACATGTGTTATGATATCTTATTTATTTCATATTAATATGTGTTTATGCTTTATGTCTAGGGGTGATCCCATAATAGTGGTTTACAATTTTTGGCCAAACTGGACACTGAAATTATTATTTTTAACTAAATATTCACATTCGGGCACCTATAGCGGCTAAACTGTGAGGAATTTGAAAATGGTACAAACTAGAGTCTCATCAAATTTTGTCTGTAGATTCTAAAAATATTTTTTTCAAAATTTTTGGAATCAAATTGCACTTCTTTTTCCATCTCCCACGAAAATTGATTTTTTTCAGAAAACAACATTTTAAAAAGTGACACAAGTATAACACATAACTTTTTTTTCCATGAAGGATAAAATTCTAATTCTTTCAAATTTAGATTTGTAACTCTGATATCTAGTGCTTCCACTTTTGGCTAGATAGTTTTTATTGAATATTTTTCCTTAATCAAGTTTCAAAGTCAAATGAATTACAATGACATTGCTTGATAAGCATAACTTTTTGTATATGTCAAAATTTTATTTTATTTTTTGTTGGATCAAGGACTTCAATATCTCATGCACTCATATTTTTCAAATTTTTTTTTGATAATCTTCTATTTTTCCACATGTGAAGAACAAAGAAATTAATTTTCGATGAAAAACCTATGTTTAATAAAACTTTAAAAACAAATACATAACAAAACCAAAACATATTAAAATTATATTCATTGGATAGCTTGTTCTGAGGAATACCATAATCATTTGAAATAAATTTTAAATGAATTCATTTGATCCCCCAAAATCTAAATCAAAAGTGATTTTTTATCAGCATTTTGATAGGTGTAAAGGAGACGCATTTATAGGTATGGTTTAAAACTAGCGAGGTTCTATCCAAGGGGGTTTGATCTAAGGTGATTTGATCAAACCCTCTTCAATTGGAATCCTTAAAATGGAACTTTTTAAGGCTTAAATCATTATATTTTCTAAAAATATGTGATTTCAGCTAAAATCTGTTCCTCTCAGGAATTGTAAACCACTATTATGATAGCACCTGTAGTGTAAAGATTTAATATTTTGCACATTACTCTCTTCATTAAATTAGTGTAGAAAGCATTTTCACACACCTTTCTACATTTCAATTAGCATCAAAACTTGATCTCCTTTGATTCTAGTTATTAGGTAGAGGACTATTTGTACTAATCCTCAATTGAGTGAGAGCTTATGTATATGAATTTTTTATCTTATGTACAAAGAGATGAAGACACATTGAGAATTGTAATTTTTTATTTAAATTAGTTTGCAATATATTTCAAATGTTTTATAAAATTAGTTGTATTTAAATAGTAAGAATTATGATTTACTTTTTATTATATCATTTAGTAAAGTTTAATTTTTTGGTATGATTGATCTTTAGTTGAACCCTAATAATTTTATGGATTGGAGCATTTACTTGTGATAGTCTAACCAAATGATAACTTCTAATTTAGATATACTCTCCCTCATAATATTTAATCTAACATATAAAAATAAAAATACATAATCCAAATATTTTTTCATATATATAAAATATATTATATTTATTTATATGCCCTTATTTTCTCCTTGATTAAGTATATCATCTTTTTGTTAGGTTAAAATAATAATTTTATAAAATAAAATATTAAAAATTTAATAATTAAAATCAATGAGAAACTAAAGAGATTCAAATACTCTTTTAATGAAGGTAAAATTATTATTTATACTATAAGTTATATGTCCATATTTTGTTTCCTTAGAATATAATTATAAATTAAAAGGGAATACATAAGAGCATGTAGATATTTGATCTCAAAAAAAATAATTTTTAAGTAGTGATTTTATCTCTTGATCACCCTAGCGAAGTTATCATTTCTATCTTGATCCTATACACTAACTTCATGACATTTTAAGGATTTTCTTTTTTCTATATTAAGACTTATGCATTAGCAATTTTAAAAAATAATTAACAATATTATCAAGTCGAACCATTTATAATTAATATAAATAGAGAGCAGATATAATACCCATAATATATTTATTAGTAATTGAAAAATATATAATTACATTAATTTTAGAAAAAAAATGAAAAATTAAACAATTGAAACAATACTCCAAAATAAATAATTTAAAATGCTTTATAATGAAAGTAAAACTATGATTTATAAAAAAGTTAAACTTGTATCCTTTGTTTCTTTAAAAATAACGATAACCTAAAATGAATGTAAGAGTATGTAGAGATTTGATCTCCAAAAAAGTTTATCCTTTTTAAGTAGGGATTTCATTTCTTGATCCCATGCATGTTCTTGTATGGAATTCCATAGATTTGAACTTTTATGTTGGATTTATGCATTAGCAATAGAAATAAAAAATTTAGCAACACTATCAATTTAAACATCTAAATAGAAAGTAGATATAATGACTGTAATATATTTAATAATAATTTAAAAATATATAATACAATAATTTTAGAGAGAGAAAATTCTTAAAAATTGAACAATTAAAAACAAAACTACTAGCAATTGCACCTTGTTGTGTAATGGGTATGCTAAAGAGGTTTGAAAGGTCAATTAAGGAAAAATTTTGTTTATTTTTTGCTTACATTTGTGCAGTACATGAGGTCAATTAGTAGGAAATTTAGCAAATGATGTTGTTTGTGCAATAATGGTCTTAATGGAGAAGTTATAGCTTGAAATCAACTATCCATCCACTTTAAGGGATTCAAACATTACTAAAACAAAACCTCTGAATTAGGAAGATAATTAGACTCCATTACCAAGAGGATCATGTTATGTTTGTAATAAGGAGAGAGGGAAAGAGAGGGAGAGATAGAGGGGGGAAAGTGAGAGAGAGGGGTAAGCAAATAGAGATATAAATGGAGATGGAGATGGAGAAGGAGAAGCAAATGGATATGGAGAGGGAAATATTACTAGAGAGAGGAGAGAGTGATAGAAAAAAGATGAAAGAGATAAATATATAAAGAGGGAGAGAATAAGAGAGGGAGATTATATCAACGTTTTGGAACATACTCCATGATCCATCATCAAGATAATATGCAAGCAAAAGAAAGAAAGAGAGTGATACATCTCTCCATATCTCTCTCCCTCTCCCTCTTCCTATACCTTTATATCTATATCTATTTTCCTCTCTATCTCTCTCTCCATGTTTCTTCTTTCATATCTCCTTCTATCTCTAACTTGTTATTTCTCCATCTCTCTACCACTAGGTGCTGGCAAGAAGTTGAGTCCACTTTTTGGCCATTTAGTGGAAGTGCTTTCCCTGATTTTCAAAATTTGACACATTTGACCTTAAAATTTGAAGTACTTAGAGATGGTATCTTGAAAAAAGTCACTGAACATAAAATGTAGTACTTGGAGTCTAGTTTCCAAATATGTAATTTATTTCAATACCCAGATGATATAAATTTATTTTCAATACGCATTTCTAAAACCACTATTTAAAAGTCATTTTTTTTTACCATACCATGCACGTGTACATGTCATTCATATTTTGACCTAAATAATCATATTTTTCTAAATCCTTTTGGGAAAAGATTTGTAACTCACTAAAGCACGCTTTCCATATTTTTTGTAATTTTTTATTGATTTTTTTTTGTTAATTTTCTATTGGCCATATTTGGTGTTTTAAAAAATCATTGTGTACGTCACGCATAAGATGACTAAACTAGTGATTTTTTGAATTTTTTTTAAATTGAAAAGAATTTTCTGAAGTATGCTTTCATGCAACTTGTTCGTGAAAACATTATGTTGACAAAAAGTTATTAAAATACTAAAACACCATGATAATTCAAGTTTATGGACTTGGGGTAAAAGTATAAACCTGTGTCACACTTTGTGCCAATCGTATGAATTCTATCGAACCGATTTCGACCGAAATGGTTTTAGATGAATAGGATTCAGCTGAAACCATGTGGCGACGACATGGCGCCTATGTGGCCTCATCGTTTAGGTCAAGTAGGTTTTGGCCAAAACCTACTCAGTTGAATACCTTCCGGATGAATAAGGAGGATATAAAAAATAAAAAAAAATATTGGGCCTGAGCATTTTGTATGTTCACCCAAAGAAATTGCGGTCGGAGGCAACTCAATCGAAGATCCCATCTACAAAAGTGAGTTTAAAGCTAGGTTCACTCATTCGATTTCTTGCATTTCATTTGTGAAGTGCTCGTTTTGTTTAATGATCAATTAGTTTGAAGTGTAAAAGGTGTTTTATATAGGATTCCTTATGTAGCGACTAGTAGTTAGGAATTTTTTTTGGGGTTTTTTCTTTCTTGTAGTTTTCTTGGCTAAAAATTGCTCTACCCATGTCATTTTTTATAAGGTCATTTTGTGTGTTCATATAAGGGTTTGAGTTGCAAAATTAAGGTTTTTTGTACCCTATAAGGGTCTAAATTTAGAAAAAAATCAAAAAATAAATTTCTAATGTACAATTTTTGCATAAGGAATCTTCAATAACTACGACATGCAAGTTTGCATATGAATCTGTTTATAGGGTTATGAATTTGTGACATGGATTTTTTTGGCTTAGTTATGAACTAAAAAATAGCCACTTTTCTGGGGTTTTCAAGATAATGGTTAATCTTAGATCTTCATCTATTCTTTATTTCTAGCTCTAAAATGATAAACTGAAGTACAATAAACAAAAGTAGGGCTTAAGAAAAATCTTAATAATTTTTTTTTTTTGTGGATTCATTTGACTGTCTATATAATGAAACCATGAACATATAATTTTTTTGGGTCTTGAAATCTAAACTAGAATTCATGTAACAAACACAAAGTTGTTTCCCTAAAATTCTAAAATTGTTTAAATGTTGGGAATGATAAGCGCTAGATCTTCCTTCCAAACATTTAACCATATTCGTATAATTCCATAGTCTATATGAATTGCATGCCATTTTAGAGTTTGTTAAACTCTGTTTATATATTCTTTTTCTGTGGTATGTAAAATAACTTGCAAATACTAAACTATGTTTGTATATTTTTGTATATTTGTTTGATGGTGATGAGACAAGTGAGAATAAAATCATTGAAATATCTGCTTAAACTACAAACTGGTCATTACATAGTAACCATAAGCAAGGTTCAGCTCCTCTAGAATGTGGCTTTCCCATTCATCCTTCATTTTTCAATACCAATTTTCTCATTTCAAGCCCAAGTTTAGTCTCCATTATAGGCTTCACATAGCAGCCTACCCTCAAACTGTCTTTAACTTAACTTATACTTGAGCTTTAAGCATTTTTTGTCTCAACAAGCTTGAATGCCTTAGCAAATTTTTTGCACCTAGGTTTTTTGTTCAATGACATCCTTTTGCAACTTTTCATATTTTACAAAAAATTGTTGCTTTATTCTTTATGATCTTTGCTCACTCAAACTTCAGTTACCTGAATATCACCTATAGATCTATTGAAAAGTATACCATTTTTTTTAAAAAAAATATTAGAGGCTATCTTGCAAACCAGGTCATATAGTTATAAGATTTCCCATGTTGATACAAGGATGCATGAAAATACAATCTTGAATATCAACATGTGTAAGAAGAACAACCTATGATGATACAAGGATGCATGAAAATACAATCTTGAATATCAACACGTGTAAGACATCATTAGAATAACAACAATTGATACTAGATGGTCCAATGATGAAGATCCACTCATTTTCACATGTGACATTTAAACTATAATTTTTCATTAATATTTGTCAATTACATGTGTATAGATGTAACAATAATTTATGTAACAAATAATAGTAATTAATCTAATTTAAAATAATTTAAAATGGATATAAATTAAATTATATGCACATTTATTTAAATGTGACATACTTTTCAATAAGTAGGTGTAATAGTCTATAAAAAGGTTGATTGTAATGCTTGCAAAAATGGGGCACTAGACTATGCATTGGTTTCAATGTGCTGGGTGTGTTTAGCAAGACAACATTATTTTATTTCATCTATGCTCTTTAGTAACCTCCACTACAAATTAGGTAGCCTAGTCAATCAAGTTTTCTAATAGTCTACTTAATGCTCCTAGTGTTGAAATCATCCCCTCCTAGTAGGAATTGTCGATATAAGAGGACTAAAACATAAGTTGATTGTAATAAAGGTTACTTTATTTAATTATATGAGAAAACTAGACATAATGAAAACCAAACACATTAGTATTTTATTTAAACTCCAATTTTTGGCTATTAAAGGTGATGAAATTATCTCAGTGGCACATGTTCAGTAGGATTTGTATTAAAAGAACAAGCGGGCCTAAGGATACCTAAGAGAGTTTGATTTTAAGTAGGTGGTGACAGTGGAAAAACTTAAATAAGTATAAAAAGGATCTACTAAAAAAGAAGATCGAAAGAGCACCCTCATTATATTTTCCTATTGCTTTTAACTAATTGCAAAGGGAAGGGAACTTGAAGGATATAGTGAAATGTTGTAACTTGTAAGAGGCTTAAAAAAGTGGACTCTTTGATACAGTTTGCAAATCAGACACATCAGTAGTTTTCCTTTCACATGCAAATAATATAAACTCCAATGTTTAGCTATAAAAGGTGATGAAATTTTTGGAATAAAACATTAGAAAAAATTATAGCTTGAGTATAAAGAAAAACATGCAAATCAATAAAACAATTGATAAAAATAGTTGAATTTCTATCTTTCCATATGATGAAGAGAATCTCCATAATAAAATCATGAAAATTTTGGTTGAAGATCTATGAGGGATGAGAGACCAATGCCCTAAAAGAACCATGTACCATGAAATAGGTTCTGGTATAAAGTGCTTGAAGAAATCATGAATCTAGGTTCAATTATTGTAGTGGTAATCAAAGTGTTTTAAGGATGGTGAAGAATCTTGTTATGTGTGAGCAATCCAAACACATCAAAGTTCATTGCCACCTCATTCAAGATAAAGCAAAAACTAATGGAATACAAATGTAGTTCATTTCCATTAAATATCAACTTACAAATAATCTTAATGTCATTGCCTCCTATCAAGTTTGTACACTTCCATTATCTCAGTAACATAGACTCTACTTTTGAGTCTTTATTTGACAAATCATAGTCCAAACGAATGAAACTCTTTTGTACACAAAATTGTATAAGAGAACAACCTAAACCATATAACCTATGCTACTCAAAATCTAGATGAAAGACTTGGAAATTAAGCAAAAGAGTTAGTAAACATTGATAAAAAAAAATGAAAGTTCACCAACACCACCCTTGTTGCAAAAAGTGAAGCTAGTTATAGTAGAAGTTTTGGTGTCTAAAACAATGTATTTTAGGATGTGGACCTAGTATAAATTATAGATATGACTTACAACTCTAATTTTATGTATTATGAAATTGTAGAGCTATAACTTGTCATCCTAAACCATATATAACCTATGCTACTAAAAATATATGAAAGACTTAGAAATTAAGCAAATGAGTTAGTAAACATTGATGAAAAAAATGAAAGTTCACCAACACTACCCTTGTTGCAAAAAGTGAAGCTATTTATAGTAGAAATTTTGGTGTCTAAAACAATGTGTTTTACAACTATAATTTTATGCATTAAATGAAATTATAGAGTTGTAACTTGAGATCCTAAAATAAATTGTGCTAGGCACCAAAATTTCTACTATAACTAGTTTCACTTATCCATTAACATAACTCCAATTACTAAGGGTAGTATTTGGAGTTATTAAATTGTAGCTCTGTGAATGGATAAGTGAAACTAGTTATAGTAGAAATTTTGGTGCCTACAATGTATTTTAGGATATATGACTTACAACTAGATATAATTTAATTTAAATGCATGATTTTATTAATATATTTAAGTGGTACATTTAAATGAAATTATAGTCATAATGCATGATTTTATGAATATATTTAAGTGGTACATTTAAATGAAATTATAGTCATACTCTTACACTAAGTTGTAAGTCATATCCTAAAATACATATCCTACAATACATTGTGCTAGGCACCAAAATTTCTATAACTAGTTTCACTTATCTATTCACATAACTCCAATTAATACCTTCCAAGATTATTTCAATAAAGTATTTGATTGATCATTTATTGTATTCAATGTATACCATCATAGAGAATGATGAAAAGGGCTAATTATTGCCCTTCCAAATTATTTTAATAAACTATTATTTAATATTCTTTTGTATTTGATTGATCATTTAGTGTGGAAAACTTGGGTTCAAAATGTAAATTTGTAAACTCACTCTTTGACCTATCAGCATTCGAATGTAGTCAGTTCACTTGAACATGCAAAATGTCAATCAAATATAGAAGAATATTGAATAACAATTTATTGAAATAATTTGGAACGATAAATTGGCCTTTTTGGATTCCTCACACTAAGAGACTTTTTAATAGGTCATGCTTTGTGATGGTGTACATTCAATACAATAACTAATCAATGAAATACTTTAATGAAATAATATTGGAAAGGTAGTAGTTGGAGTTTATGTGAATGGATAAATGAAACTAGTTATAGTAGAAATTTTGGTGCCTACAATGTATTTTAGGATATGACTTACACTAGATATAATTTCATTTAAATGCATTATTTTATGAATATATTTAAGTGGTGCATTTAAATGAAATCATAGTCATACTCTTACATTAAGTTGTAAGCCATCTCCTAAAATACATTGTGCTACATGCACAAAAATTTCTACTATAACTAGTTTCACTTATCTATTCATATAACTCCAATTAATACACCCTTTCAAAATTATTTCAATAAAGTATTCGATTGATCATTTATTGTATTCAATGTATACCATCATTGAGAATGGAAAAAAGGGCCAATTATTACCCTTCCAAATTGTTTTAATAAACTGTTATTTAATATTCTTGTGTACTTGATTGATCATTTAATGTATTGAATGTAGGAAAACTTGGGTTCAAAATGTATTTGTAGACTCACTTTTTGACATATCAGCCTTTGAACGTAGTCAATTCATTGAACATGCAAAATGCCAATCAATTATAGAAGAATATTAAATAACAATTTATTTAAATAATTTGGAAGGGTTATAATGGCCTTTTTGGATGCCTCACACTAAGTGAATGTTTAATAGGTCATGCTTGGTGATGGTGTACATTCAATACAATAATTGATCAGTCAAATACTTTATTGAAATAATATTGGAAGGGTAGTAATTGGAGTTTATGTGAATGGATAAGTGAAACTAGTTATACTAGAATTTTGGTGCCTAGCGCAATGTATTTTAGGATATGAATTACAACTTAATGTAAGAGTATGACTATAATTTCATTTAAATGTACACCACTTAAATATATTCATAAAATCATCCATTTAAATGAAATTATATCTAGTTGTAAGTCATATCTTTAAATACATTATATGCACCAAAATTTCTACTATATAATTAGTTTCACTTATCCTTTCAAATAACTACAATTACTATGCTTAGTAATTGGAGTTAAATGTGAATGGATAAGTGAAACTAGTTATAGTAGAAATTTTGGTGCCTAGCACAATGTATTTTAGGATATGACTTACAACTTAATATAAGAAAGTATGACTATAATTTCATTTAAATGTACCACCTAAATATATTTATAAAATCATGCATTTAAATGAAATTATAGAGTTGTTTAATTCATATCCTAAAATACATTGTAGGTACCAAAATTTCCACTATAACTAGTTTCACTTATCGATTCACATAACTCCAATTAATAGCCTTCCAAGATTATTTCAATAAAGTATTTGATTGATCATTTATTGTTATTTAATATTCTTTTGTATTTGATTGATCATTTATTGTATTGAATGTATAGTGCCATCACCAAGAATGGTATTATACATTCACTTAGTGAGGCATCCAAAAAGGCCTAGATGTGTGTAATGAAAAAATGATAAACACTTAAGACATCAATCATAATAGAATATCCCCTTCTCTAACATGAACTAAAATTGCACCACACATAATTATAGTGTAGAATTTCTTATGGTTGATTGTAATTTGAAGTATCCTAAAATACAATATGTCTCTTTAAATATTTAAGTTATGCATGATCATCTCCTTATCCCTACTTATATAGATGCATTATACTTAATCATACACTCTTTTATCATGCACTCTTATCCTATATTATACACACTTGTATGATAGTTATTTGAAATTTAGAGATATCCTACAATTTTAAATGATAATGTGTGAGATTCTTTGTTTAAGACTTTAAATTTCCTATGAAGTTAGTCAAATTTAATCCTCATGTCCATAATTCTTAAAGCATTCAAGATTTATGTATTTATATGCTTACATGTTACTTTTACATGTGAATGTTTCATTAGGATATTTTAGTACCACTTCTTTTATAGGAAAATCTTTATAATCCTACTTTCTCCCTTTCTCCCTCTTTTTCATAGATAGTTGAATGAACTTAAAATTGTTCTTATTTTTACTTCATCATGTTCAAGCAACTATTACTCATATTTCTTATTTTTTATTAATTTCCTATGCAGTATCTTACTAGAAAAATGGTTATTGCATATTTTACTAAATTCGAGAAATAAAATAAGTACATATTTGTAATTTTTTTGTTTTAATTAAATTTGCAGATCTTTGTATTTATATAGATATGGTATCACATCATTCCACTCAGTCTCAAGATCAAGTTGAGGCTAAGTCTAATTTATATAATGATAGCATTAGGAGATTAGAGAATGCTTTGAGATGTTTGGACCAAACAATACTTAACTCCCCTAATCTCCCTAATAGAGATAGATCGGTTAGCATTCAACAAGAGAGCCATAGTATGATTCACACAATTCAATCTTATAATCCTTATGATGAGGTCAACACTGAGGAGTTTTATAGGTCCCTTTCCAGTAGTGTTAGTGGCACAGAGAAAATTGATTCTATTACTAGTAGAGTTTCAACACATAATGTGCATAACATGTTCCCTCATTATATGGGACAAAAAAAAGTTAGAGGATATGTTGTTACTAGATGTACAGATGAGATTTTTCTCCATTTATATATCCCAAATGGTTGGAAGCCCATCACAGATGGGCTCATATGATGAGTTTCCACTTTATTTTTGCAAACAACTATATGTTGAGTTTCATTTAGGGTTAGCAATGGACTACACATCTATTCCTTCACATGTTGGACAAGGAAAAGGGAGGTTTGCTGAAAAATATCAATTTATACGTGCATATTTTCCACCTCCCATCAACAAGAGGGAATTAGTTGGCCCAAACCTTTTGGTTCTTTCAAAACATTTGGAACTAGCAATAGCAGGTGGTGTAGCAACAACACCTACCCAATTTGACCTTTTTGACAATATTGCCACGATTACTACTCAATTCAATTAGATGTCATTTGATTGTGTAGGAAGATACTTATTACATCTATGGATTATCCTTCCTCCCATTGAGGCTACATCTTCCAATTATGATCCTTACATTCGTGTAGAGCTACCATCACCGTCAGATGTGGCCTAGATGAGTGAAGCCACTGTATGTAATGTTGCTCTGGTTTCCATTGTTGATTTACTATCATCATACCAATTTATTAGTGATGAGTATGGGATTCCTTTAGATGATGTACCAGCTCATATTAGATAGCATTTTGGTAGACAGTCGGGTCGAGGTGAGGGGGCTTCACAAGATGATCAACATATTCCAAACCAGCCTACAATCCCTACACAACATTAGGTTGAGGTTACTGTACACGATGTACATGGCACATACAACTCACTTCTCTTTGGCACTGGTCCTCTACTTGATACAAGTTTCCCTGATTTGACTATGCATTCTTGTGACATTGGTAGAGTGCTCTAGGGTGAGACGCAAGTACTTTCAAATAATTAGTTATATTTTGCATTCTAAAAATTCGCATACATATATAAAATAAAATTGACTTTAAAGTAGTTCTCTCTCTTCATTGAAATCTCGTATTTTAAAATTTCAAGAAGAATGAGGGTTTGTCAGACCTTGGATATTTGGAGCATGCAGACGATCCTATGCATGGTACATTTGAGGTACATTTATAAATAATATTTAAAGTACTTGGTACATTCAAACATTGAAAGTACAAAACTTTAAGATGACATTACATTTACACATGTGTACATTAAATCAATTAATGTACTTTCTTGTGCAGGGAGGTGGATCGTGACATGGATCGAGACAAGGATTGAGAGAGGCATTGGGTCATGGATCCAGATAGGGATCAAGAGAGAGATCAATCCACAGTCATATTAGGCATCCTCCACTTTGATGTATTTTACATGCAAAAATATGATTTGTTATACATTTTATATTGTGATTTGTCACATTATGGTTCTTAGATAATGATCTTCACATTATATACATTTTACATTATGTTTCATCTTATTATGTTTTATAGTATATACATTTTACATTAAATGGTTTCACATTATGGTTCATCTTGTTATGTTTTACAATATATATACATTTTACATTATGGTTTCACATTATGGTTCATCTTATTATGGAAATAGAAATTCTTGAAGTTAATTAGGGTTTTGAGTTGGGAAACTTTAATATTAGATTGCTCACTTTTAATCTATAAAAAAATTGAATTAATTTAATGATTTTTGGTTCAATAAGGTAGTTGGGAATGACGAGTTGAATATGTTCTAAGGATAATTTGCCAACTATGTTCTAAAGGGTTTTGACAACTATTTACACATCAATTATTTAACATTTAACAATAAACATAATATTAATATTAGAAAAGCCTAAAATAATCATATTTTTATTTAATTTTCATGTTGCATTAAAAATTAAGAATAGGTAACTTCCACATTCACTATAAATTCACTCAAAATTATTGTGTCATCTTGCTTGAAAATTTTTGAACCTGTTTATATGCTTGAAAATTATAGTTCATCACTAATTAAAAATATTTTAGAATTTAATAATCTATAATTTTTAGAGATATTGATTTAGGTGCCTCTTTTCATATGAATTCACATAGAAAGTGTTACATAAATTATATATATAATATTATGGTGGAGAGTTCTAATTAGATGAAAAAAATTATCATAAGATCATTGTTAAGGGTAATATAACACTAATTTTTAGTGATAGCACAATGAAGACACTATCTGATGTGTTGCATGTTCATGGTTTATCCAAAAATCATATATAAGATTTTAAGATGGATGATAATATTGTGCATATTATTTATATGATAAGATCATGGTTACAAATTGGTCAGGGGAGATTTGGTTTTAGAAAAGGGTATTAGGAATGGTAATATTTGGATTGCACTAATTAATCTAACTATGTCATGAATTTTGATCATGTAAATGAATTAGTTGATATTCCAATGTTTTGACATCAAAGATCAAGCTACATCTAGGTAAGAAAGGATCAAAAACATTTGAAGAATAAATATATAGGTGAGATTGTGTGTTTCATAAGCAAAATAAAGTTAAATTCTCATAACAAAATGGATTTTAGAGTTAATTCATTATATCTTAGAAACCATCTATATTATGCCATCTTCATTGGTGATTTTTCAGGAAAATATTCGGTTTAAATTTTCTTAGGAACAAATATGAAGTTTTAAGCATAAGGAATTTAAGGTGCTTGTGGAAACTCATAAGGAAAAAAATAAAAGATTTGAGATCAAATAATATGGGGGTATATTTATCTAAATAATTTGAATAATTTTACAAACATAATTGGATTGTAATTTAATAGAAAAATATTCCATATATATAAGCATGGGGTAGCTAAGATAATGAATATAATATTAAAGGAAATAAATAGAAGTATGTTAAGTTGTGTTAATTTGAAGCAAATTATTTGGGAGTAAGTATTTTTTGTTATTTGATAAATAAGTTTCCTATTTCTATCCTTGTTGAAGAGACACCATACAAAGTATGGATAGGAAAAAAGATTAAATTGCACATTTGGAAGTGTTTGGTTGTGAGGCTTACACTCAAACACCTAGGAAAAAATGCTCTAAGTTAGATTTCAAAGTATATTTTTTTCATTGGTTATGGGTAGAAAATTTAATGGTATAAGATTTGGAATCCTCCAACTTAGAAATTATTTATTCTAGAAATATGTTTTGTAGGGAAGTAAGTGATGGTGATTATATAATAAGGTTATTCCATTGGATTAAATCTAGACACATAACTGAAGGTCTCTTATAGCTAGTCTAATTAAAACTTAAATAATGATTTGTATACCATACTTCACAAATTCATTTTTACTTTACTACATCAAGTAAAATTCCATTTTAACTAAGGTGTTTGAGCTTAATAAAAGATTAAATGTTTATTTTCAACCAAAACTTAAATTTCATATTTAGATTTACAAATAAATAAAATTCACTTGAAAATTAGAAAGTTATTTATAAATTGTACTATTCTATCTTTGATACTATGATGTTACATTCATTTCGGTGAGCTAACAAGTATGTGTTTGTGAT
Source organism: Sequoia sempervirens (assembly GCA_007258455.2). Classification (NCBI taxonomy): domain Eukaryota; kingdom Viridiplantae; phylum Streptophyta; class Pinopsida; order Cupressales; family Cupressaceae; genus Sequoia; species Sequoia sempervirens. The sequence goes on along the minus strand of VDFB02114755.1, from coordinate 45,584 downwards.
TCACAATGCAACATAGGAAGGGAAGGGTTTTAGGAATTAAGTGAAGAGTGTTCTCAACTATAGTGTTTTTAATATCATCAAAAGTAAGATCAAAATTATGTGTTATAATTATGCACCAAAGATATCCACAAAAGTGTGTGTAATACCCCTCATGTTGTTGTTGGACTTGTTATTTTTCTATGGTTTTGCTTGATACTTTGAGACTTTGATAGTTACTGTTTATTGGTTGGATTGGTAGATTGGATAGTTAGACTGCTTGATGACTATGCTACTTTATTTGATGACATGGATATTATGATATGAGATATTATGATATGACATTATGGTTACATTTGGATTTGTGATGTTTAATTTGATTTCAGTAGTATATTGTGATGTAGAGGATTAGAAATCATTCTATGATGATATGATGTGATCAGTTTAGTTTAGCAATGTTACTTTATATTTAATGTTGTAATTGTTAGTATAGTTTTGGTGAGGGGACAGTGTAGCACTACTCATTTGTGAGTTCCCTACTACGCTGCAATTCCTTCTCAAGATGTAATTTTTTTATTTTATATATATACATGTTGTACACAACCTTGTTTGTATGCAGGAATTGCAGGAACAGAGTCTCGATTCCACCTGCTTTGGCAGGACAGGGCGAGCATCAATTAACCCAACAGGCATGATGTTGAAACAAAGATGACAAGGAAGTCACCCCATCCCAATTTTGTTGACACGTCTTATGTGTAGTGGTATTGTGTGTCTTTGACCTTTGTCATTTTTGCATTTTATAATAGTGATTTTGTGTGAGTGTACTTTTGATATTTATTTTACGTTGGTGTAGTATGATGTCATTTAAATAATTAAATGATTTTAATAAATGTTAATAATAGTATTGGAATAGTTTACATTAAAATATAAAAGTCTTATATTAAAAAGCCATGTAAATTATTGAATGGTGTAAATTAAATTATTTAAAATTGGTGTTTAGATAAATTAATTAAAATAGCATGTTGAGGATAATTAATGAAATAAATTAATTAAATAAATTAAATTGGGTGAATTGCAAGTAAAACTTGCAAAATCAAAATTAAAACAAAAAAAGTGTTGTTAAATAGAAAAAAAATCAAGAAAAGAAAATGACCAATGAATGTTGAGTTTTTGGCTAAAAAGCTTGTAATGAAATAGAAAACTTCTTTTAATTTTGATTTATATAGTTTTTGAAAAAGAAGAAGATATCTTTTTATTTAATAGCAAAATTGAGAGATTGTCATGGACAGGAAAATTGACAAAAGCTTCAAAATATATGAGTTCTGGTAAAATTTGGATCCTCTATGGTTTTCTCTGTTTAATTGTTTCACTCTTTCATTGTTCTGGAAGAGAGGATTTTTTGGATTAAAATTTTAGATTAGAGAATTTATCAAGGAAACTGGTGGAGAAGTTCTGAAGAAAGAAAGTGGAGCTCTTCGAAAAGGCTATTTGGGATCAAGAAAAGCTTCATCAATTCTTCGGCAAGCGTAGGACTCCAGGTTCCATTCTCTTCTTTTGATTTCTCTGAATCTATAAAAATAAATATGTTCTCTATAAAAGAAAACCCTTTTTTTTGAGATTTAACAGTTATTAGATAGCAAACCAACGAAAGAAAATTATGGGGGTCTATGAAAATGTTTTGTATTCTTTTATGATTTTGTTATTAAAAATTGTTATCCTCTGAAATAAATGGATTTTGAATATATATATATATATATATATATATATATATATATATCTTGTGATAAAATGTATATATATATATACATATCTATATATCATATATTTTGTATAGTGAATATACTGCAAAAAGAAATATGTTGCATGACATATATATATAGATGTATTTAAATATATTTTATTAATTTTGAAATGGGGTCGGCCGACTGTGTTTAAATTTCTTGGGTTGAATTATTCAAAATCAACATTTGTTTGTATTTTTTTAAAATAAAAAAATTAATAAATAAATATAAATAAAATGTTTTTATATGGGTGAAGGGAAGGGACAGCACTGGTTGTACCCTTTCCCTCTCCCCATCGCTACAGATGGGGCTACCCATAGCAGTTTGTAGACTATTATGTGCAGTAGTCTGTAGACTGCTATGCACAGCAGTCCTACAGACTGTTGTGCGCAGTCCGCCTACCAGGCAACGTGGGTTTTAATTTAGTTCTTTTTTTATATTATATAAATATATATTTTTATATTATATAAATATATATTTTTATATTATATAAATATATATATTTATATCTATATTAATATATATTAATATATATATAAATATATTTATATTTATATTTATATTAAAATATGTTAATATAAATATATAAATATATAAATATATATTTATATTTATATTAATTTATGGTGTTTTTTTTATATTAAAAAAAATAGAAAGAAAATAAACAAAATGTTTCTTCTTACATATTTTTTTTTAATATATATATATATATATACACACTGAGTTCTCTTATGACTATGAAATTAGGAATATGATTGAAATTTATTCACGGAAATTAGTCAAATGGTATTCATAACAAAATTATTATCAAAATGTTATCTTCAAAATTATTTCATTTAATTGGGAAATAAATCTTATTGGATAATTGCAAATGAAATAAATCAAATTGTGGATATTGTTATATTACTTGCATCATAGAATCTTGTTAGATTGAGTTAGTTATTTTTCCTTATTGTTATGTTATCGTTTTGACTTGTTCGATGTGGGAACCCAATTGATTTTAAGAACCCATTTATGGATGTTGTGAACCTTAGGCTTCCAAAGGCTTGATTTTATTGTTGGTCGATAATCCTTGTTTTATGTGCTCTTTATGTGGCAAGATATTGGTATCTTTTTGTGAAAGGGTTGTACAAGATTTTGTTGAGACTCTGTTGTGTTCCTTTTAACGAGATGGGTAGTGCCTCGTATGTCATTTGTTGAGATTTAATGATTTGTTCTTTATGGTACATCCTTGCTTTTGATATTATTTTGGGGTCTCCAAGGAGAGTGGCTCTTTGTGGGGGTCGACGACTCAAATAGGAGGAAGGGCTCAGGATAACCCATGAAAGAGTTAGATTAACAAGTGAAAACCTAATAATAGAACTTAGGGGGATGGGTAGTAATAACATAATAAGATAATCTTGGATACCTCATCTATCCATTAGGGCTATTGTAGACTAATGGTAGATTGAGAAGGCTATGGTTAGTGAAGTCATTACCTCGTCCTTAGAACTGAAGATTGGGTCCGAGCATACCATGAGTTACCAGATCAATTATTAGATCTGATACCATTCTGATGGCTAGCACATGGGCTTGTCTGTGCCGTGATGTCACCCATGTTAAGATGTGACAACAGGATGCAACCCTGTCTTAAAAAGCAAGATCCCTGTAGCCACTTACGGGTATTAAGTGGGCCCTTCTCACTCACGGGTGTCCTAAAAGTGATTTTCTTTCCTTTCACTATGTCAATGTTTACGATAGAATGCTTAACAACTCTCTACTCCATAGTGTGGTAGGTTAGTCGGACGCGTGTCAAAAGCGTATGGATGGATTCCAAATTAATTGTAAAATTCCATGAGGTAACAAGCTCAGCCTCTCCTTTAAATTGTTGAGGGCACGTCATTCTTGGCATGAGTGGTCTAGTATTGGAGTCTATTGTTTAGAAAAGGTCCTAGTTTGCATCTTAGACTTATGCTCTCTCCTGCGCCTAGTGTGATCTCGATGATCAGAATCTGAATGCTTTTGAATGTAACTGGCACATGATATGAGTAATAGAAATAGAAATCTTTTTTATTCCGCATATTGGATTAATAGAAATAGAAATATGGATACAAGCTTTGTTTTTATAGATTACTTAATGCTTAATAGCCAAAGTGATATGCTTTGGCTATTTTTATAGAGGGATTTACCTTTGTTTTTATACACCGTCAAATCCAAAGCATATCACTTTAACTTAATGTAGCTCAGAGTGATTCCACAGTTATCCCAAGTAATATGCTTAACAGCCAAAAAGATGGTGATTGGATGAATCCAAATTGATTTCCTTCATTTACATTTAAATAATGGCAAAATCCAACTTCAGCCACACATCTTACAAAGGATCTAGGAATTCCCAGATATACTACAAGACAAGAAACAACTTCAAAGATTCTTGGGATGTTTAAATTATGTCTCTCCTTTCTATAAAGGTTTAGCTGAAGATCATTGAGTCATCCAATCTCATCTAAAAGAAGGCAAAGAAGGATGGTCTCTAGAAGCTACAGAGGCAGTCCAAAGAATTAAGGCAAAATGCCAATATTTGCCATCCCTGCAAATTCATGCTTCTGATTTACCTTTGTTTTTATACACTGATGCTTCTGACAATACTTGGTCAGCCGTGTTGATACAGGAAGAAGGAAATGGAAAGCAAAATATATGTGGTTATCGCTTTTGAACTTTCACAAACACAGAAAGTAGATATCATATTTATGAAAAGGAGATACTGGCAGTTAAAAAAGGAATAGAAAAATTCAAGATCTTTCTCTTGAGCAAGTAAAATTCATAGTAAGAACTGACAGTCAAGCCATGAGAAGCCTGCTTAAAAAGAAACCTAATAAGGATATTGCTCAGGGTAGAATTGCTAGGTGGTATTTTGAATTTCTAAGTTACGATTTTGACATTGAATGGATAAAAGGTGAGAATAATCCATTAGCTGATGCCCTGACTAGAGAACTTGCAGGTTCCATATATACTGATCTTGAGTTTAATTCTCTAGATTGGTATAGACCAGATGGTGTTGCCATGTACATGGTAAATTATGGTAATGGAAACATGATCACTCTTCCTACTCTTCCTAAGGAAATAATTACTATTTTGCTGGAATCATATTTCTTGAATAAATGGCTTTGAAATATGCAAAATTTAATTCATTATCATCATGACCAAGGATTAATAGATTCAGATGAAGAAGAAGAATTCAAAGAATCCTTTGGTTTAGCAAGGGCTCCAATCAAGTATTGGTGTGGAAACAATTCTATCCATATCCGCATCAAAGGGTTGTTTGGTATGAACTGGTCAAAACAAAGTAAGATGAATTTGTTAAAAGGACTAAAATTTGGTTTCATCACTCGTATAAGTTTTGATCAGGATACTTTTGAAGAATATGATGATATTGTTGGTGCCAAATTCAATCCTGATATGGAAGAATTCTTGAATCTATTATACCCATAATTGAGGAGTACAATATATGATTGTATGATTCAATACTTGGTGCATTATCCAAGAACAGGATATCATTTCTGTAGGATTGAATTATATCCTCTTGAAGCCAGATGGAGACCAGAAGTAAAAATTGAAAATATGGAATTCAATCTCAAACCAGCACTCCTTGCCAGAAGAGTTGAATTAGACCAGGCTTATTCTCAGGATTATGTGGTTCAAATTGATGATGCTTTTAACCCCAGAACTAAAGATTGGGTTCGAGCATACCATGAGTTACCAGATCAATTATTAGATCTGATACCATTCTGATGGCTAGCACATGGGCTTGTCTGTGCCGTGATGTCACCCACGTTAAGATGTGACAACAGGATGCAACCCTGTCTTAAAAAGCAAGATCCCTGTAGCCACTTATGGGTATTAAGTGGGCCCTTCTCACTCACGGGTGTCCTAAAAGTGACTTTCTTTCCTTTCACTATGTTAGTGTTTATGACAGAATGCTTAACAGCTCTCTACTCCATAGTGTGGTAGGTTAGTGGGATGCGTGTCAAAAGCGTATGGATGGATTCCAAATTAATTGTAAAATGCCATGAGGTAACAAGCTCAGTCTCTCCTTTAAATTGTTGAGGACACCTCATTCTTGGCATGAGTGGTCTAGGATTGGAGTCTATTTTTTAGAAAAGGTCCTAGTTTGCATCTCAGACTTATGCTCTCTCCTGCACCTAGTGTGATCTAGATGATCAAAACCTGAATGCTTTTGAATGTAACTTGCACATGATATGATTAATAGAATAGAAATCTTTGTTATTCCACATATTGGATTAATAGAAATATAAATCTTTGTTATTCCGCATATTGTATAAATCTTATATTTACTCTTTTTCTCAGATCCAGCCCGTGGGAGTTTTGACTTAGGTGTCTTTTCTTTCATCATGCAACTTTTCTCTCCCATTTTTCTGAGTTTGATACCTTTTCCTTTTTGATCTTGTTTTTGTTCTATTTTTGGAGTCAGGGCAAGCTTTTGGCTTACTTGTCGAGTTAATCGATCCATAAGTTTTGGATTACTACTGAGATCAAAGAGGGTTGCCAAAGATGCTCGGGAAGGATATGTATTTATAGATGGTTGCCTATACATGGGGAATTGGGTAGATCCTATTGATTCTTCTAGATTGTAGTCAAGATATGGCTTATTGGATGTACTTGGGAAATTGTGTGACATGGAATAAGATTGAATGAACATGCTTGGTCATCTACTAGTTGAAGCTTCTGGCTGTGCAAACAATGTTTCATCAGGTAATGCTTGGAGATCAATGCTGGTAAGCCTACGACTTTGTGTATGGGTTTTTCAGAGAACACACTTCTGGAAGGAGTTGGAAGTTCTTGGAACTTTGGTTGGGACTGATTTATGAGTTTTTCAATGACAGGGAAACCTATATCAAAACCAATTGAATCAATATGTCTACCAAAGTCATCAACATTTATATTTGCTTCTGTATAACTTACCCCAGCAGAAAATTTAGGAGGAAAAATAGTATTAAGTAATCTATACACACATCGACCACCTATAGTGGTATACACAGAATCTGGTTGTAGGATGACGCCTTTAACTTGTAACAAAAGACAAAATGCAGATTGAACATATTTGTCATCAAGGTTTATGGTGAAGTTGGGTCTGACAAACATGCGGGAATCTCCACCTTTTTCTTCATTAGAAGATTTTACGAGGCGACCTCGGAATTGGCCTATGACATCTTGATCCCAGATTTTACAATGAGTGTCTATAAGACTAGCAAAGTTTTTGGCTTCTATATCATAGTTGAAATGTGGATGTAAAATTATGTCAACTAAAGAGAAATGCACATGGAAGAAACCATTTGCTTTCCATCTCTTTATGTCATTAGGAAGTAAGAATGGCAAATAGACTGGACAAATACCACCACGAAAAACCCTAAGATTTATCTCTAATTGTCGCACAGAATTCATCATTTTCACCTTTATGCCTTTCTCAGGATATAAATTAGATATCTTAACATCTAGAAACTTAAAATTACCATTTTCATCTATGACTTCTTTTTTATCTTGAAAGGGATTATGGATAACAGAAGAAAGAGAACTGCTTGCATTCATTGAGCGTTGGCTAGCCATGATGGAGAAATGAGAACTTACTTGATTTCGCTAATCCTTTGGCTGCTATGTTTTTTGTCTTACTGCTCACCCTTCACACGCCTATCCTTTGGCTTCAACACAGGATTTACAGTCTTACTGCGGGTCCACAGCTACTTGAGATAGCTAATTTCGTTCAGAACCAAAGTTTCCATGAAATGGCTAACAGAACTTAATGAGGCAAGATTCTTTCCAAAGTCCAGACCATGACCAAGACTATAACGATTATAACACAGACTATTTTAACAAAGATTCCAAAACTAGATGAACAATAAATACTTGAATATGTATCCTGGGTTTGCATTTCAATGTCAGGCATTGTATTCATAAATAACAAAGGCTACAAATGCAAAGAGGCTCTGATACCAATATGCGGAGTAACAAAGATTTCTATTTATATTAATCCAATATGCGGAATAACAAAGATTTCTATTTCTATTAATCATATCATGTGCAAGTTACATTCAAAAGCATTTAGATTCTGATCATCCAGATAGCACTAGGCGCGGGAGAGAGCATAAGTCTGAGATGCAAACTAGGACCTTTTCTAAACAATAGACTCCAATCCTAGACCACTCATGCCAAGAATGAGGCGTCTTCAACAATTTAAAGGAGAGGCTGAGCTTGTTACCTCATGGCATTTTACAATTAAATTGGATTATCCAAACAACCTATCACCAGGTGCCACCTCCATCTATGGTTATCTTGACTGCCTATCTCAAGGTGCCGCTCCATAGGGTTACTCATGCGGAACTGTTAACCTCTCGCACGGAGATGATACAATGATCATGCCAACCATAGCCTTCTCAGTGCACCTTTAGTCTATGATAGCACTAACAAGTGGTCGAGACACCCATAATTACATTATTAATGTTTAACTACCCAAACCCTAATTAATTACTTAGATTATCATGTATTACTCTAACTCTAACATGGGTTACCCTAACATCCCCTTTGTGCGCTAGCCCCCATGTAGAGCCACCCTCCTTAGAAACCCAAAACATAAAATCCAAAATCCAAGGGGTTGTACCAATACTTGCAAAACACAGAATCTCAAAACTGAAACACCTGTGAGGCATATACCATCTCGCCAATATCCATTCACATAAACGCTCATAAAAACAAGTACAACCCAACATAAACTTAGAATCACAATTATGATCAAATATCAGCATAAATCAAATCCATGAAGAATCAAGCCAGATTACCCTTGCCTCTGGAAGCCCAAGAAAAAAGTCTACCCAAAAATCCACAATGAGGGTAAAACAAAGCAACACAGTGGTAACACAAGATTTCAACATATAAAATACTCTAAAAACAAAATCAACTCAATAGGAAATCATGTCAAGATATAACCATCAAAAATAATTTCTTAATTCAACACGGTTCCAAAGAACAAAATCACCTCCAAAACCAAGCAAATCAAAAGAGAAGACACATCGAAAAGAAAACATCAAATCAAACGTTAAACACATGAGTACACTCATTGAATATACCCTAAAGAATAACAACAATCAAATGCATTTTACCAATTCTCATTAAGAAGTAATTTAAGATAACTTAAAGAAGTTAAATAGTCATATTTTCTCAATACCACACTACGTATCTTATTACTCCCAGATTACTCTTATAAACAAATCACAAGTGAAAAACTTCAAAGAGAACTTATACTAACATATTTCATAAGCATCCCAATACATAATTTAACACCGCTAACCTACTAGATAATTAGTAAATCCAATAAAACAACTAGTCACTATTAACTAATTAAACAATAGAGAGTAACCAAGCAAAAACCAAGCACAATATAAATAATAAATTTTACATTTTAAATTTGCACTTACATGGCATCATTTAAATAATTTAAGAAATTATGTATTCCTTTCACATAAATATCTTGATGCATATTTTATCACAATCAACTTACTTTCCATTCTAAGACATGGTTACTATAGATACATAATCTACAATGTCTAAAAACTCCTCTTATACAAGTGAATGGTTTGTTTAACAATAATAATCATATATAGATATATTAAATATAACACATATAAAGCTATATACAAATATATATTTTATATATAAAATAACATTTAGAAATCTATCATATAATATTTGTACGTGTTTGGCTGCTTACAGCCAATAGATTTAAAAGCATAATAGAATCCCATGTTTTCACACATTAATATATATCACAAAAATCATAAAGATTTACTAGACCAATGGAGTGTCCAACATATTAAAGCAAGCACTGGCGCATTACATGGTTGGTTAAGATATAGTCGAATCTCCCAAGACTAAAACAAAGAAACAACACCATGGGAATAAAGTAGCCATCACAACCAAAAGAGGTACGATTCAGAAATTAAGTAGATTGATTAAAGCTAGAGGAGAGAATGGAAGGCGCCCACAGAAAGAGAGAGAGGGGTACGCTGCCTTGAACAGGTTAAGAACTTTCAAGCAATAGTAATTATATGTTGAAACAATTCAATCTCCATCAAAGATTCCATCGAATAAACCATAGAAGGCAATATATACATCACACGTGGCGAGACAAAGGATCCATGATAGCCACAAAGGATCCATGAGGATATACCGCATAGCATCATTGTCAATACATGGTTTGGGCCTATTTTGTATGGACAGCATAAAGGTTTGTTATGAAAAAGCTACTAAATTGATGGATTATGTTGGACCTTGTTACAGTTACAAATATTGGATGCATCTAGTTCGATATACACGAAGTATGCGTAGGTATGCACTATCAGCAAATTATATATAGCTAAAAAATAAGGATCAAAATAAAGGAGTGGCTATGTACATTGATGAAAGGCCAAAAGCATCAGGGAATATTGCAGGGTTTATAAACAATACACCTAGGTCAACAAATAAGCAACCCAATTGTATATTCGAGGCATGCGATGGAGACCGTGTATTCGTGTGTGCGATAAAATCAATAACTGCAAGGGAAGAGTTGCTAATTGATTACAATTTGAATCACATAGATACACACAATTACTATGGGGGTGGAACGTACTATATACCATTTTACCCAACCTCCAATTAATGACTCCAATATATACCATTTTATTATTATGTTTTTCTTAAGTCTATTGGTTTCATTTCAGTAATGTTTTTTTATATTTAATTTTTGTCATAGTGGGACATTGATCGTACGAGGAAGGCTTCAACCCAAAGCACAGATTGTGATGCATCTTCAAGTACTTCTACCCGACAGGTTTACCTCATTGTAATTGTACAAATTAGATACGAGCAAAATGTTTTATTATTATGTTTTTTTCATAATTTTATTGGGTTAATTTCAATAATTTTTTTAATATTCTTGTCACAATTGGTTGATCAGGGAAAGGCACCAGTGGTAGAGGAGAGCATCCATAAGGAGGTACAGTCACTATTATGCAATGATGGCATCACATATTCCGCAAACCCTCTGGATATGATAAGGAAGACCCAAAAAACATGCAATGAAGAAATCCTTCAGTTGTTATTTATAGTGCCTCAAACAAATGAGATAAGAGAAAGGCTTAAAATATTGGCTGAGAGAGCACATAACTTGCAAGCAAGTTGTCATGAGATCTTTAATTATAACATAATTTCATTCATGGTTTTATATTTTGTACTCTTTTATGTCATGAACTAAAATATGTGTTGTTTTTACAAGATTTTTTGCATCTTCATGATGTTACTGGCCATGATCAGGGTACTGCAGGTGTTGCCCAGGGAGTAGGGATTGGTACAAGTGTCAATCATGATCTTCCTGTGCATACATCATATCATCTGACCCCATCATTCTTGCCTATATTGTCGACTAAAATGTCGGCAACACATAGCATGCAGACATCAGGGAGTGCACCCTCTAGTAGCGAACACATGCTAGAACATGTGTCAGGACATGTACCTGGGGATGCAGAGGCCACTAGTACTAGTGATGTTTCAGCAGTATTTCCTGGATCTTCTTGTATTACTAGTGCGGGAAAATTGTCGGTCACATTTGTGGTGACCGAGGATTTCATTCCCATAAAGATAGAGAAGGTCCTAGGTACTTTAAAATGTTTTAATTATTATTATATGTAATCCAATTGAAATTTACTTATTAATCACTCTTTTTAGACTAATGATCCCATGATCATTTTGTAGGAAATGATGTTTTTTATAAAAATCTAAACGATATTACAGTGGAGATCTTCGGACCCACCATACGTACATGGTGGAATTCCCAAAATCAATATTTAAAAGATGAGCTCATTAACTATTTAGTTGTGTTGTTCGGTAATAACACATTCAACCAAACCAAGGTCCTTAAGAAAGCTAGTACCTATCTAAAGTATGTGAGGGACCAATATAGGTCACATTTAGAGAAGAACAGAAAGTACGAGCATCCCCCCATGATTCTAGAGAGGGAGTGAAAGGACCTGGTGTCGGATGGAAAAGAGAAGGCTGAAAAGAAAAAAGGAAAGACACCACAGGGCCAAGGAAGGTATGTGATACTATCAACAATGTAATTATATACTAATTACTCTTTCTTTTTACATAATCTAACATATTTCAAACTTTTCATAGGCTGCCCAACACATCAAAGGAAACAAAGGCAAGACTAGAAAAACACGGGCAGCACAAACTTGGCTTAGGTGGTTATATGAAATTAGCCGCACAAATTGTAAGTATCAATAAATTAAATATTGCATCCAAATAATAAATTGCAAATAATTTTGGTTTAATCACACCATAGAAGCAAAATTCATGACCTTATTGAAAAATGCAGGGCTCTGAATTCAACAGAGTGCCCACAGAAGAGGACCTGAAGATTGCCCTCCTTCAAGGCTATGGAGTCATGGTTGAATGCCTAAGACTCTTAACTGGGAAAACACAAGCTTCCACTACATCTGACACGCAGGTAAATAAACTCAATGAAGTTTATTTAAAATTAAATACTTGTGCAATCTATTCAATATTAATTTCCACCATAAAGTAATTATGTGCCTATTTGTTTTAAACAGGCAAGCAATGATAATACTGCACATGACATTGGAATGCAGCCTGGTGAGGGTGGAGCACAACCTGTAGATGAAGGTCATGGTGTGCATCCTAGTACTAGATGTATTCATGTGCTATACAAAACACAGTATGGATTAATACAATTAAACATCTTTAATTGAAATTGGTGTATTAATTAATGTAATCTTTCGTGTTTCAACTTTAGAGCATGTAGAGTGTGATCAACATGTTGAGCATGATCGGGCTAGACAAGATCAAGAACATGATGTGGCCCCATCAAGTAAAGAGGACCACTCTAATGTTCTTTTAAACATATTTAATTGTAATTGGTGTATTAATTAATGTAACCTTTTGTGTTTCAACTCTAGATCAGGATTTAGAGGGTGTTCAAAATTTTGAGCATGAGGCTATAAGAGAAGATCAGGAACATGATGTGGCCCCATCAAGTAAAGAGAACCACTCTAATGTTTTTTTAATTAATGAAATACTTGTAACAATAATAATTAAACATATCAATTTAACATTTCTTTGTTATTGCAAAAGACCCCCCCTTGCAGCAGCCTCCACATCATGAGTGCACGACTAGGCATACATTAAGATCACGAGCAAAGAGTAGAACAACTGAAGGGGGGACAGATGATTTAGAAAACAATACTACACTTCAGCTTTTTTTAGCTTCAAAAAAGAAACAAAAAAAAAAGTGATTGTAACCATATTATGACAACCATATTTTTACTAATATGTAAAAACTGAAACAATGAATGTTATATGTTAATGAATGAATGTTATATGTTATTAATGGATGAATGAATGATTAATATTATATGATCGGGTATGGGGAATTGAGAGTGATGTGAGGGGGGGGGGAATGAGCTTCCACTGTCACATGGTTGGCCCTGTTAAGTAGAGAATATTAAACTATTCTCAAAACAAAGAGAATCTCAATAAAGTAATGCAATTTTCAATATAATAAATGCATCATTTGAAGCATCAAACCAATATGCAAAGATGAAAGAAAGTGCTAACTTTTCACTATGGTTGCAGAAAAATGATTCTTTATACCCTGATGCCTTCATTTTCCAAGCCAATTTCTCCTACTTTGCATAGCTTTGCCATGTTTGTGGATGTGATGTCTCCTACACAAAAAAACATGTACCAGTTTATGGCCTTCAATCTGAATACATCCAAGTATCTTTTTAATTCCTCTATCTTTCATCAATATCTTTACTATTTGAACCTCGTACAGATGTTTTAGATGAAGAACCCATTATTTTGAAATGTGCCTCCAGTTGAGTAAAGTGAATTCATGCTCTGCATCATAATTTGAAGTTGTTTCCATTCTAATGTTCTAAGTTTATTTTGTTTGTATGGCTTTGTATGAATACCACATTGTGTTGTGTGTGGATTTGGTTTCAAAGCTTTGTTTCTTTTTTTTGAGTGGTGACATAACTCTAAAATTTGACTTTTGTGCATAACAGGTTAGTGGAAAAATTGACAGCTCTGAAGGGTTTAGAGGCTTGATTGAGATAGATACACGGATATTTGGATCTTGTTGTTGATGGGAGGCTTCCACTTAACCATTAAATTTTGTACCATCTGGAAGTATGCAAAGATTTATCTACTTACATTCATTCAACTTACTGTCTTCCTTACCAAAATCTACCCTTGTTAAGCCGCAACCATAACTAGCACACTGCCGTAATGCTTCAATCTCAGTCATTAATATTTGTCTTGACAAAAAGGATAATAGTCATTAATATATTAATAAGGGTAAATATATTTCATAAAGACCTATGGAGGATAAACCATAGTCTACCAATCCATTAGAGATTCACAGTGCATAAAACCATTGAAAAATACATCACAGTCATAACCTTTGTTAAGGGCATGGGATAGTCTTTTGGATTATTTACAAATTCATATCTATGATCATAAGCATCATAAGCCTCTATAATCTTTATGATTTCCCTAAGTTGAATGACCGTTGACTTTGCATTTAGTTGACTATTCCTTTGTCTTAGCACTATCACTTGTATTCATCAAATCACTATGCATTGTTGATCTTTCATCTCATAGTCCATTTTATTGACATTTTCATACATTTTTTTAACTGTTAATACCATCCTTTATTGATTATTGATTGTCTTTTAAATAATTTTCTACCTCTCATGATTTGGCATCTTCTTGAAGACTCTAAACTCTTTCCATCATTGCTCACTTGGTGAGGGGGACTGTCATTGTACTTGTTTAAAATTCTTGTGGACTGTCATCCTTTGAATCTACCCTTTACATGACTATATTTTACTGCCTTTAGTTGATAGTCCTTCTAGGTGACTGCCCTTAGTTGATAGTCCTTCTAGGTGACTACCCTTTATATGTATGGTGATTTTCTTCTTTGAGCAATTGATTTGAGTGTTATTTGAATATTGACATTTTCTCTTTCATGCCTACTAGGTCTATGCTCTGCTCCTCTTTTGTGTCCATTGACGCCATACATTTAATATTACAATCCTTTAGTTCTCTTGAGGTTTTTCATCATGATTCATAGTCAAAACCTTTATAACATAGTCATAAAGAGACCTATTGGGCACAAAACACAGTCATAACTTATAGTCATTAATCATTGTCCAAAGTCAACATAATTGTTCTTTCAACTTCACAAGGTCACTTCCATTTAAATTTTCTAAAATGACTCTCTTGAAGACATTTATGGATATCCTAGGTTTTATTCATGTTGTTTGATATTTTTTGCACCCTCATTACTATCATTTCCCTTGTGAAAATCATCTTTTGTTAGTTGATTGTCATTATTTTTCCTTGAAATTTGACCCCTTTGTGATTTCTCATCAAAACTCTATATCTTTAGTATTCCTCCATAGCACTGCCCTTTGTTACATCACACATTGTGTATTGCTTCTTCCTCATGAATATCAATGCACATGACTATCCTTGAAAATATATGGTCTGTCTATTTGTGACTATCTTTTCATGCTTTTTACTTCCTTGTTGCACTTTCCTTGTAACTATCTTTAAATCATGCCATTGTCAGAGGTTATTAGTCAAAACAAACTATCCTTTAAACTTCACAAGTTCACTCAGTATTTGTCTTGGTGTGCATGATTTGATTGAGTGACCATGCAATGTGAGAAACCAAGAACAAAGTTGGGATAGAAGTTGGCAAGTTTGAGGAAATTGCACAAGTAAATGAGGCTACATTGTGTTGGTCAATCTCAAATTGGCTTGATTTTGTTAAGGTCTACTGTATATTGGCATGGTCAATGATGTAGCCCAAGTACTAAATCTATGTGGCTCCAAAAGTGAATTTTTTGAGGTTGTCTTGCAACTTGAATTGGTGTAGTGTATCTAGTATCCATGAGACTTGCTCCATGTACTCCTCCTAAGTTTTGCTAAAGAGGTGAATGTCATCTAAGTAGACAATGATGGAATTGGTGAAGGTTTGTAGGATATCATTCATTAGGAAAATGAATGTGGCTAACCCATTATGCCATCTATTCATACAATCCTTGGTTTTGAAATATTTTTTCCAAATAACTTTAGTTTGAGCTAGTACTTAATGGTATCCTAATTTGAGGTTAGTCTTGGCAAAGTATTATGCACTTTGAAATTGATCCAACAAGTCATTGATGCATGACAAAGGTTATTTGTTTCTCACTGTGATCTTGTTGAGTGTGTGAATGTCGATGAACAAGCTCTAGGCATCATCCTTCTTATGTGCATGGACTATTGGGCTACTCCATGGTGAAGAGCTAGGTTATATCTTTCCTTGATTTAGTAGCTCTTGGGTTTGATACAAATATATATTTAGGAGAGGGCATTTTCAAATTGATTTGGTGTTATATTGCACATTGTATTGGACTTGCATTCTTCAAAGATGTCTTTGTATTGCTGCAATATCTTGCTGAACCTTCCTTGCCACAATGGGGTTGGCATATTTTTGAGCACTATTATTGTGTGTACTTGCTTGTGTAGGTGAATTTGTGGACTATGAGAAGCACAAATTTCTGTGTGTGAGCAATGATCTTGCAACATTGTTTAGTAGAGACCAAAGTTAGTTTGGCTTGTGATGCTAACTCAAGGAGGTTAAGTTTCCACTTTTCATTATGTATTGTCCATTTTTGTGCCTTAAAATGGTAAATTCCATCATGATCATACACTCATGGTTCTCCAAGTAGGATATTGTACCAGAGGTGTGACTTCACAAGTGATAATGTCTTACAAAGGCTTGATTGCATACTCAAAAGTGCATTGTTGGCTTACCTAAATGCCCTAATTGTCTTGTAACCATCATAAAGAGTAGGGGTTTGGATGTATGGTGGTAGAAATATGTGGGTTCCTTATTGCATCATGCATGATTATTTTCTTTTGGTTACCATTGTAAAAGATCACATGGACATGTTCATTAACCCCACACTTCATATGGAAGAGACACTCTTGTACCTTTGAAGCATCAATTGTCATGGTGCAAGTGTGAAATCATTGTGCCTCTTGATAAGTATCCTCAATTGAGTTGGAATCTAATGTGGATTGCACAAATAGGGATTATTGCACACAATGTTTGAAATTAGTGTTGAAGCTAGTGTGGTGATGATGGCAGTGCCACATATCACCCTATTGCAACTTCTTGCCCTTGTCCTTACTTGGTGAAGATGGTGTGACATTCTAGGCCTTTGCATAGCTAGCTTGGAGTATGTTTCCTTCATGTTCTTGTTCTTTCTTGTGAACTTTGATTAATATTTTCCTTGGATTCAATCTTGTATGCATTGCAAAATGTTTGACCAAAAGTGTTTGAAGTTAGGAACTCCATCCTAGTGAAAATAGAAGGTGATAGTCTAGTGATGAATTTGAGCAATTTGTGTTTCTTAGGAAGGTTCTCATGTATAAGTGTAAAGTATTTTTGTTATTTAGTGTATTCTACCACAAATTCATTTTTGCATTCATACAATGACTTGAGCATCATTATTCGTCCTTGTAATGTTTTAAAGGGTATAATTCCTCTTGTGAAGCACTAACAAACACATCTTATGCTAGCTAGAATTTGTTGGTGATTCCTAGTGTGTTGTGGGTTATTTCTTTTCACCAATCAGACATTGAAATGAACATTTCCAATGCTATGAAGGAAATTTTCTCAACATTAGCGAAGTTGATGAAAAAGTGTGCTTTGAGCATTTGAATCTAGATAGCTAGTGTTGAAATGTCAAATTTTCCTTTGAACTATGAAAGGATTGTGATTTTGCATGCGAACAAGTTGTGAGGCGTTTTACAATGCTAGTTCAAGTTGGCTTATGAAGTCGTGGAATGGTTTGAATAGTCCTTGGTTTTGTGCTTCCAAGGTAGTGTTGAGCATTCACTAAATATTTGCTTTGACCTTTGGTACTGCTTGTTGGCCATTTTTCTTTAACGATTGTGAGTACTTTCACAAATTGAACTAGGTGAGCTGTAATCCCTTAACTATTGTGCATCATTTGCATTGGCATGAAGGAAGAACTTAGCTTTGATGTCAATGATTTGATTTCTAGGAAAATTGGTGTACAATCTTATACTTTAGCTAATTGTCCACAAGATCATAGAATGTGTAATGGAAGAACAAAAATGCAAACCAAAGACACTCAAGATGTTGAAGGATTTTGTTAGATATGTCACTTCTATTGAGAAAGAACAAGGTAAATTTGTAGGAAGGATTTAGATGGGAATCTATGGATTACTCTAACCATATTTGATGTACAATTCAATTATTTATACACAACAGTTTATCTAGGTTGTTAGCTAAACTCCACAACATAGATGTTGACAAATGTCTCATGCTTATGGCAATTAGAACATACTTGAAGGTTCTTAACAACTCTAATAGTTGTACCAAGGGCCATGTTTAACAAACCAAATGCAATTGCTAACTTTAACACTATGGTGGCAGATAATTTTAAAAAAAAAAAAACACAACAATGTTTTGTCACAATTTCGATGAACCTCATCTGATGAAAGACAAAAAATTTTGATGAGGTAGTTCTACCCACAATGAAATTTTTCGTTGTAACGGAAACTCCACCTCGTCAGAAAAATGACGAATTTTTGCTATTTTTTCAACACTTTCAAATGGGCACTCTGCAACGTTTTTATGTTTTTGTCGTCAATAGATGGACGAAATTATGTCAATTTTGTGACGAAAACCACCAAAATTTTCCATGGCACTGACCAATGATGCTAGGTCATGGTTTTAACAAATAAATGTTTGTCGTTAAAGCGACAAAATTTAAAATAGTGTTTTGTCGATAATTCGACAATATTTTGTCAAAATGTCACCAAACATTCATCAGAATTTATAGTCAAATATAGTAGTGTGTTAGTCTTGGTGAAGGAGACAGTGTATCATTACTCACTCGTGAGTACCCTGCTATGCTACGACTCTCTTTCATGGTGTGTCTATCGGTTTATGTAGATATATTGACAGTGTCATTTTATGCAATTTGAAGTTACAGGCATCAAATCCACCTGCTTGTCAGGTTTGAGTGTGCCATGACCCAATAGAAAATATGTTGTTCGGAGATAGTGTCAGGTCCTTATTCTTAGCCATCGTTCTTGATAGAACGAGTACCCGTTTGTTACCCATTTATGTTTATCTTCCATTCTGTCGAGTTGTTTATAGTTTTTTCATGTTGAAAATTGAAGTGTTTTAATTAGTTAAATGGTTGAATTTATGAGTATTTGGATTTAATTGCTATAATAGATTAAAATGATTATGTTTATATTAATTTATAATTAAATAATTTTTCTATAAAGGTTTGATTTAATGTTTAAAAGATTTGATTAAATTAAATTATTAAATATAATGCTAATTAAATGTAATTTTATTTTTATTGATTTTGCAACTTGAATGTTATTAAAAATATATTTTTAAAAGAGTTGTTTTCAATAGATTGTGCAAAATATCTAAAATTTGGACTCGGAGTTAGAAATTGTGATTTTGAGTAAATTGTTTAAGTTAGAACTGATTGATCAATTTAATTTGCATGTTGATTGTCAGTTAAGTCTTGTGACTTTATGTTAATTGAAAATACATTAAAAGCTTTTGGTTGTGCAATAATTTTCACGGCAATTGATTTTAAATTTCTAAGAAGAAAACTTTCACAACAGTTTTCGGAAAAAGCTTCTTCTTTGTATTTTTTTGGTTGAAAAGTTTTGGGGAATAGTGGATTTGAAGGATCTTGCACTTTGGGAGAATAAAGATTAGCAGATTTTCTGGTCCTTGCCTCAATCTTTGTTGGATTCAAAAATTTAAATCAGGTTTTCTTCTTTGTTTTGTAATTTCTTAATTAAAATTTTCTAAAAGCTATGCTTGAAAACTTGGTTTGTACTGGAAAATGTTTATGCTTGTTCAAATGGAAAAGATTTATTCAGCCAAACCTACATAGGCAATAGTGAAACAATTAGGAAAAATTTTGAAATTTAAAAAGAAAAGCAAAGTGGAACAAGGATAAGGAAAATTCAAAGAAATATAGTAATATTCAACAATTTATCATATGATTTATATATAATTTGATATTTTCATTAAGAGTTTTACTATGAATGGTCTCTTCCTTAGCGTCGACCTTTGTGCTTTTCCTGTCATGAATTTCTATAGGCGAGCTTTTACCTGAGCACTTACATTCAATGCAATCATTCATATTGTGTACCCTTTCATGCATTAGAATCTATTTAGTCGCCATGGTATGTGCAATCACTGCAGGTATCTTTTTACATGACATATTATTCACTCAACCTAGGAAGATATTTCTATGACAGTTGATTTGCTTTACTTTATATCCAGTTTCTTATAATATGTATTTGAATTCACTTACAGTGGGTCTAGTAAAAATAGCGACTATTAGTCATTGAAGGATGCGTCGATGTGGTTTTTAGTTTCTCTATTCTTTCTCACGCAAGATCTACTCTCAGCCAGATATTTGCATTGTTTTTTTTCATACTTTTATCTTCCATGATTTTATTTGTTATTATTGGTAGCTTGAAAAAGGAAATGAAATTTCACTTCTCTTCAAACTTAATGTCGCTACTACACTCTATATTCATTTCAAAAAAATATAAGATGTAAGCCTGTTAAAAAATTTCTAAATTCGTCTCCATTTGTATTCTGCAAATTTCATCATTTTTGTTACTTCGAAGTTTTATTGGAATATTCATGGCTGCTTCTTACATGTATTTGAATAGATAATAATTCCTGAAGTTTTTATTAAGGACGTTGTATAATACCAAGTCATTTGTTGCCCCCTCTTAATCATTTCTTGGTTCTCAAATAGCAGATTTGTCTCATATGTCTGTAACTCCTTTTACCATTGTCTTAGAAATTAATTGCTTATCTATAACCCTTGTGTATTGGTGATAATAATAGTCTATAACTTTGTTTACTGAAAACTCTAGTTTCATTTTTTGTTCGGCGCCATGCATTCCTGACAACTGTTGAGTTACACTTTTTAAAGCAGTTATCAATTTATACCCTGTATTTTCCCAATTCTGCATGCGTAGTAATATATATATATATATTATGTAATTTGATTAAGTTCGATTTTGTAAATTAATATCGTAAATAAGTATATTTCTATGTTGATGATCATAAAAAAAAAGATATTGTTTCTTATGAATTAATAAACATTTACTTGTAATATAAAAGTTTAGATGAAATTTAATGATTCTATTTTATATTAAGTTTATTCTTAATGATAAGAAAGATAATGTTATCTTTATGAATGAATAAAATTGTGAATTAATGAGTTAAAACATTGAACTATTCTTTGATTATGGATTGGTGTCAAGGATAACTTAAGTGAAAGATTATTATATGGAAAAAATTATATGTATTTGTTTATGGAATTTTTTTTTAAAAAGGACATTTTTGGTGTTAATATGCTTTTGTAACTACCAGAGGCTAGGGTTAAAATTTTCTTTGAAGAGTGTTTAATGCTTGTTTATTGTTGTTCCTTGCATGACTTGACTTTGGACTTAGCCATGCATGATATAATATCTTATTGAAATATTTGAAATGTTGTATGGTATCGTCGTGTTATAAAAGGTATATTCGTGGTTTATTTTTCGTGCATGATGGTTATCCTTGTTGTTGTCAGTTAGTGAAGTTTTGTATATATGAAGAGTGGATTTCATTAGGATCCAGAACCCTAAGAGGTTACCAAGGTAACCTATCAAAAGTCGTTAATCCAATGAAAACTTAAACTTAAAGTGCTAGGGGTTGGGTAGTATTCATTTAATAACGCAAATTATTATTTTCCTTGCCTAACACCTTAGTGATTGCATAGATTAAGGGTAGGTTGAGATGGCCTAGAATGTTATAGTTGTTCACTTTGTCCTTTCAAAAAAAAAATCGGTTCCACATGAGTTTGTTTAGGGGTCAGGATTCGATAGAGATTGCTAGGGTAACTCAGGACAAGGATCGGTAATCTAGGAAGATTCACCAAGGTAAACTAAAACAACTGTGTGATGACACTCTTACCCTTATACATGCTTTTTGGTCTCTTGTGTAGAGTCATATTTGGTTTTATTATTGCCTCTAGAATCTTGTTAGTGATTATGTTATTTTGATACTGTCATGTTGTTATGTGATTGTCAACCAAGTGATGTTATGTTATATTCTCTTATATGTTTGATTGACATCTGGACCTAATATTATCTCCTAGCACGAAGGGAGTGGACCTTCGGGTACCATGCGTTTGGGAGAAAACATGATATTT
This sequence comes from Sequoia sempervirens, assembly GCA_007258455.2. Lineage (NCBI taxonomy): Eukaryota > Viridiplantae > Streptophyta > Pinopsida > Cupressales > Cupressaceae > Sequoia > Sequoia sempervirens. The sequence continues at coordinate 23,440 of VDFB02114755.1, read as the reverse complement.
CCTCCATTGGGTCCCCTTACAGATGTTGTTGTACTTGGATAATATTGTTCGTGTAACAAGTTCTTGATTCTACATTGTTCATGAAGTTGGATGTTAAGCATACTCATGAATGAGGCTGACAAACATGTGATATGTTTATAATATATATATTGTATACACTCTTGATGTGTATGAGTGTACTTATTGTAATTTTATTACATTGATTCGATATTTGTTATAATCTCACTTGATGTAACCCGGTTATGTAACTTGACTTTATAATGATTTTGAGATTAGACCATTCATTAATAATATCGATTTGTCCTTATATTGTATGACTTAGCATTATGTTGTGTTGATCTTACTTTTAAATATTAAGTAAAGTAGTCACAGAATCCTAAAAATGTATGTGTAGATGTTTCTTGAATTTTTCTATTGCTATCAATCATCTTTAGTGTTATTCTCTAGATTCCATGGCAAGGTGTTACAATTTTAATACAATTTTGTTGGTTTAGATCATGTCTTTGACTTCTCTTTTCAGTAAATGTGCATGAGAATTATTTTATGTCATTGAATGAATTATTTAGATTTTCATCTTTGATTTCTATTATTCTGGGAAATAGCAGATTGTTGAATGGGCCCTTAAATCGCATCCAAAAGATAGATTTATCATGCCTTAAATCTAAATCTTGGCGCATCCCCTTAGTTAGATATTTATTTTTATATTTTCTTTATTTTCCCATTCCAAAACCCCAATTACAAAAGAAGTCGACTTCTTTAAACACCCGAAGGTCACTCAGTTTAGCACAATTGGTGCCCCCATTAACTGAGTTTCCCATAAAGGTTGTTACCTTGCCAATTTTTGGCATCAACAGATTATCAACACAAAAATATTAGGTTGATTACCATGCCAAGGAAAAATACTAAAAAAAATTTAAAAAATTAAAAAATATGATGCAATAGATAAAAGAATCTATTTCAAGATGGTATAATTTTTTTTCCATTTTAGATAAATATTTAATATGAAAGTTGGTGTCCAATGGAAACAACTATTTTTTGATTCACACACATTTTAATATTTATTTAAAAATATATATATTTATTAAAATTGGAAAAAAATATATCCATGCACTAAAGTTTCAAGTTATAGATACACATGAAAATTTTGAAAGAAAAAAAAATTACTATAAAAAGTTTGACATCTCATGCAACTTCATTTTTTTAGCATTTTATCAACAACTAAATTATAGTGTTAATTTGTTAAAAACTAGTTTAAAATTTTTATTTTTATTTTCTAAAATACAAACATAAAATATACTAAAAATTACATATTTCACTAGTTTACATCATTTCAAAATTCAAAACATATATGCCACTTTTTAGTGATCCAAGTTTAAAAGTTGGATCAGTGTCTAGCATTTCCTTTATAAAGTGTGGCACGGCTTTGTGTTTTTACCCATAATGGACTTGCAAGTTAGTGAACAACATTTTCTTGTGAAACAACTAGTTGAGATAGCTCTTGTTTTGACTGACCAACCTCTCATGAAATCACATTCATATTATAATCTTGCATGATCTTATTATTGTTAAATTTGGTTGCCTTGGGCAGCTTCATCAAATTTTGACAACTTCTTTGATCCCCTTAAGAAATGTCATATTAAGACCCCTTAATACATCAGTTTACGGATTAGGGTGATAGGATGGCTTAAGGGGATCTATGTAGTAAGGTCCTAGGACAAAATGATATGGCTTAAGTGAATAAAATTTGGTGAAGTTTCCCAAGGCAACCAATTTTCATTAAGTGCCTAGGAAAAATTGATGGCTTTAGGGAACTTTAGGGTTTAGAGTTTAGATTTTAGGGTTTAGGGTAATAGGATTGCTTAAGGGGTTCTATGTAGAAAGTTTCTAGGACAAAATGACATGGCTTAAGGGAATAAAATTTGGTGGAGTTGCCAAAGGCAACCAAATTTTATTTTAAGGTCCTAGGACAAAATGAATGCTTAAGGGTTTAGGGTTTAGATTTTAGAGTTCAAGGTTTAGGGTTTAGGGTTTAGGGAACTTAGGGTGAAGTTTGGGTGGCCCTTGGAATAATGTACTTTCAAGTTAGTGAACAACATTTTCTTCTAGAACAATTAACTGAGATAGCTCTTGTTTTGACTGACCAACCTCTCATGAAATACCATTCGTATTATAATCTTGCACGATCTTATTATTGTTAAATTTGGTTGCCTTGGGAAACTTCACCAAATTTTAAGAATTTATTTGATCGCCTTAAGAAATGTCATATTAGGACCCCTTAAGACATTGGTTTATGGTTTAGGGTAATAGACTAACTAGTTTATGAATATTTTTTATTTTATGAATAGACTAACTATTTCCATAATAGAAACACATAATTATGTATTATTAAGATTGAGTTTGATGTATATAATTTAACTTGATATTTTTTTAATTGAATATTAGATTATTTTATTTAACATGATTTTCATTAATATTGATTCTTTTAGTGTCTAGGTAACTAGTGCAAATTGAGATTTTAGACTAAACTAGAAGCCTAATTAACAACTAATTGACTAGAATGAGAGTTAATATTGTTGAAAGACAAGAGACAACACATGCAAACAAGAAATGGAAACAATGCATGACTAAGAGAGATAAAAACATAAAATAGAAATGAATGCATGTATTATCTAATTAAGTGACAATTGGAAATGGATTGTATAAGGATTTAGGAATTTGCAAACAAACGTTGAAAATTTATCAATTGTAATGATCCACTAGTCCCGTGCAAGTAAAGTTTAACATATTGTTTTCTATTCTAATTATATATATGTTCATAACATTTAATTGATTGTGTCTCTTGATGAATACACATTTAAATTTATAGTATTTATCAAATCCTATATTTCATTGTCAATATCAAGAACCCTAATTTACTATGTATCAACCTAAATCTATCAAATAATTTCTTCCATAGGCATGCCTACATACTTTTCTCCATATAATGCAAATTAAATTTAAAACATTTAAGCAATGCAAATCAATTTTTTCCATTATCAAATATTCTTGAGCTTGAAATCAGGGTTTTCATTTGAATGAAAAAAAAATTATTTGATTTCAATTTATGGTTTTAGAAAAAAAATTTGTTTGAATTCAATTTAGGGTTTGAAGAAAAAATTAGGGTTTTCAATGCAATTTTTTTTGTTTCATTTCAAATTAGGGTTTTCAAATACATTTTTTTGTTTAATTTCAATTTAGGTTTTGAAGAAAAATTAGAGTTTTCAATGCAATTTTTTTGTTTCATTTCAAATCAAGGTTTTCAATACATTTTTTTTTGTTTTCTTTCAATTTATGGTTTTCAAATTCAATTTTTTTTTGCTTGATTGAACAATTTAGGTTTCAAAACCTAAATTTTGTTCTTAAGATATGATTTAAGGATTATTTTTTCATTTCTAGAGGGTTTCATTTAATCTTTTCTTCTACTTATACAAATTATCACTTCTTCTATTACAGGTAAATAAAATACATAAAAAAGCTAAATAAATTGAAAAAAAACATGCTAAAACCTACTTTTGTTTTTAAATATATTAAAAAAAACATGAAAAATGCATAAAGATTGGGGGTGGAGGCATACCTACAAGTCACTAGCGTCGCTACCCTCTCTACTAAATCGAGATCTTGAGCTGTCTTAATAATAGAGTTTCACTTTTTTAAAAAAAATTACCACTTGAAAACGGGATCCCATTTTTTGCAAAACAGGATCCCGATTTGTAGAAATCGAGATCCCATTTTGTAAAGATCAGGATCTCATTTCCCGTCTATTGGTTCAGGGCTCGTTAATAAACAAGATCCCAATTTTTAAATAACGGGATCCTGTTTAGAATTTAGGCTCAGGATCCCAAACCTAAATGGGATCTTGTTTTCTAAAAGTAGGATCTCCTTCATTAAAAAACAGGATCCCATTTTTTCCAAGCCAATTTCATTTTTTTGGCTAAAGAAAAAACTTCCATGTTTCATGGACTCAACTTCTTGTACTTACCCCACTATAGCTCCCCCTCTCTACCTCTCTCTATAAATCACTTCATATCTCCATCTCTATCTTTTTATCTCTCCCTCTCTCAAATAAATGCATGAAAATTCCAAAGTCCATGATAATCAAGAGAACTATTTTTTTGGATTGAAACTGTGTTATTTTTTTATAACATTTCATATCATACTCCATGATCCATCATTAGGATAATATGCAAGCAAGAGAGAGAGAGAGAGAGATGTCTAGAGATAAATGGGGGGGGGGGGAAGATAGAGATAGAGATGAAGATAGATCAAGAGAGGAAGATGAAGACAAATAGATATAAAGATAGAGATCGACCTAGAGGGAGAGATAAACATAGAGAGAGATAGGGAGATAGATAGAGGAAGAGATAGAGATATATAATGGAATCTTGAGAGAGTAAGATAGATATATATAGGAATAAGGAGAGGGGGGATAGGGAGAGATATAGATGATTAGATATAGTGATAGAGAGGTAGATATATATAGAGATATAGTGGTAGAGATAGAGATATAAGGATATAGAGAGAGGGGTAGAGGGAGATAGAGAGATAGAAAAACAAAGAGAAGTATATATAGACAAATAGAAATGGAGAGAGGGAGAGAGAAATAGGGAAGATAGAGGGAGAGGGAAAGAGGGAGATATAGATATATGGGAAGAGAAAGAGAGAGAGAGAGATAGGAATATATGGGAAGAGAAAGGGAGAGAAGTAGAGATAGAGAGATAGAGACAAGCAATAGAGCAAGGGAGACATAGACATGGAGACAAGGAGAGGGAGGAGAGATAGAGATAGGGAGGAAGAAATAAGTAGTGTGTGTGTGAGAGAGAGAGAGGGAGAGATAGAGATAGGGATGGAGAAACATAGGTTGTGTGTGTGAATGAGATAGAGATAAAAAGGGAGAGATATATAAATTTCAATAGAGATAAAAGGAGAGAGAGGGAGAGAGAGAGGGAGAGAAATAGAGAGGATAGAAGCAAATTAGAGATATATAGAGGGAGTGATAAGGAGAGAGGTAGAGAGAGGGAGGGAGGCAGAGATAGGATAGTAAGAGGGGGAGATAAAGAGATAGATATAGTGGGAAAGATATAGGGGAAGATAGAGAGATGTGTGGCGAAGTAAGGAGATAGAGATAAGGGAGAGACATAGAGAGGAAGATGGAGATGGAGATGGAGATGGAGATGGAGATGGAGATGGAGATGGAGATGGAGATGGAGATGGAGATGGAGCAGATCTTTTGCATCTTTAGTATACACAATGACTAGTGAATGTGGCTTCTAGGGGGAACTATAATATGTTCCAACAAAGCTATAAATGGAGAAGTGATAGCTTCAAATAAACTATGCATCCACTTATAGGGATCCAAACATGACTGAAACAAAAAATTTAAATCAAGAAGATAATCAAGATTGATTGTAAATAGGATCATGTTATGTTTGCAATAGGGAGAGAGGGAGAGAGAGGGAGAGGTAGGGATAGAAAGAGCTTAAGAAATAGGGAGGGAAAAGAGAGGGGGGTAAGGAGATAGAGATAGAGAGGAAGATAGAGATAGAAATGGAGATAGAGATTGAGAGGACAATTATTTGTTAAAGATAATTATCCTTAGAACCCATTGCATGCATTAAGTAATAGAAATATATTGATGAGCATAGGGATTTATTACACAATGAATTGACACTCAATGATCTTTGAAAGGCCAATAAACCCCATTTATATATAATCATGTTTATCTATTTTTTTATAAAGAGACCCTTCAAAAAAGTATCTTGACACCACTTTTATATAGTAGGGAGTTGGAGTTATCTTTTAAAGTGGGCTTGGCGTATCTTTTAGAGCCCTAAATAATTTATGTCTATCATTTGGAAAATTAGTTGTAGTTAAATAGTGAGAATGATTATTTATTTTATATTATATTATTTATCAAGGTTTAAGTTTTTGGTATGATTGATCTTTATTTGACCCCTGAATTTTTGATGCATTGGATAATTTTCTTGTGATGGTTTAACCAAACATGATAACTTCTAATTTAGATATATTTGAGCTCTCATACTATTATAATTTAACATATAAAAATAAAATTTAGTATATATAAGATAAATTATATTTATATATACCATTTTTTCCCTTGATTAAATATATCAATTATTTTTAGTTAAAATATTGATTTTAGAAAATAAAATACTTAAAATTTAAATAATTAAAAACCAAACTACAAATTGAAGAGTTCCAAAAAAATTAATGAAAGTAAAATTATGATTGATATTATAAGTTAGATGTCCATATGTTGTTTCCTTAAAAATAATTATAGTTTAAAAAGGAATGTAAGAGCATATAGATATTTGATCTCAAAAAATTTAGTTTTTTAAGTACTTATCTCTTCGTCACCCTAGTGAAGTCATAATTTATATCCTGATCTTCTACATATTCTTGCATGAGATTCCACAAAATTCTTTTCTCTATATTAAGACTTATACATTAGCAATAAAATAAATAAATTTAACAATATTATCAATTTGAATGATTTATAATTATTATAAATAGAAAGAAAATATATTTATTAGTAATTAAAAATATACAACTACATTAATTTTTAAAAAAAACTTAAAAATTAAACAATTGAAACAATAATATAAAATAAAGAATTTAAAATACTTTTAAAATTATGGTTTATATTTTTATCCTTTTTTTTCTATACTTGAGTAATTATAATTTAAAAAGGACTCTAAAGAAATTTTATTTCTTGATACTATGCATATTCTTGCATCATGTTAAACAATTTAAAATACTTTGCAATGAAAGTAAAATTGTGGTTTAGATTTTTATCTTTTGTTTCTATAAGAGTAATTATAATTTAAAAAGGACTCTAAGGAAATTTCATTTCTTGATACTATGCATGAGATTCCATGTATTTTCATTTGTTCTAAATTTATGCATTAGCAATAGAAATAAAAAAATAGAAATATTATCAAGTTAAACAATTTGTAATCAATTATGTTGAAGCAGCGACAAAGCCTATCATGGCATCAAGTTGGCTAGGGAGAAGGGGATTTCTAAAATTTGGGTTGAAGTGGACTCATTGAATATTATTAATTGCTTAAGGAATTGTTCCCCTCCTTCTTGGTCAATCAAAAGATTTATTATGGATGCATGTTTCATGTTGAATGAATTTGATGAGGTTTATATTTGCCATGCCTTTCGTGAGGTAGATGGGGTGGTAGATTTCCTAGTGAATCTTGGGGTGACATTAGCTAGATCTTGGGGTTTAATGATAACCTACTAATTAAATTAATTGCCTTGCTTAATAATGATAGTTCCTAATTCTTTGGAGCAGATTGTCTCTTTAGGTGTTCCCAAAGGATGGCATGGTAATCATGTTCATTCCAAGTTGATAAGACACTTAACACTTGTGATGCTCATTGGAATTTTTGGGAATATAAGTCATATTTGTAGGAGGCTCTTGGTCATTATTTTATTTAGTACCTCGGAAGGCAGGCCCACACACTTTTTGGGTGCTTTCTACCTTTGGCCTTGTTGTTTATTTGCATTTGTTTCCTGTGTGGTCTTTCTTTTTTTATCTGGTTGCCATATAATGGGTGGGGATAGGTGTAGGACTAAGCCTCTTTCGTGTGATGAGATCAAAGAAAATGTTAATGTCTAGGAAATTTTACAGAGAGGAGGGGTTACCCCGTTCATGGAGAAATTACATGGGTTTAAATCAAATGTCTCCCCAAAGTTTGTCAATGCTTGGCATGGTCAAGTGTTGAGTAGGTTTGGTAGGGACATCACCATTAGTGAGGAGTTCATTGCAGAAGTCACGGGGTTGTCCACTGAAGGAAGGAAATTTTATAGGGAAAAAGTTATATTGAGGGCTGCCAAAATGAAATTTTTGCGAGATAGGGCGAAGAACAAAATGGTGAGACTCAACTGTTGGGGTTATGACCACACCAAAATTAAGCCTATTGGGGTGAGGTGGCCATGGCACTGATGCGTTATTTTACTTTGGATGGGAGATATACAACTCTGTATGGGAATCATTTTGTGATGCTTAATCACTTCCATCATGGTAAGCTTATTTCTTTTCCTCTCTATCTTCTACTTTCTTTGGAAGATGGGATTGCAGACTTTAGAAGGAATTTTAGGAATCCCTTCTTACATGAGTGTTTTATGTTGTTAATTGTAGAACACATAAAAGGCTAATTTTTTTATTGAGTCCCATGTTCTTGTTAAATCTGATAAGTCTGAGAAGAGGGAGAAGGGGAGTGGGAAATTCTAGATTAAGGAGGTGGATGGTAGTGCTGGTATGGAAATTGAGGAGGAATCTAATGCATGGTCAGATGGCTACCATGTAGACTTGGATTATACTCCTTCTTCTGGGGGAAAGAAATGCTCTACCAAAAAGGTTAAGCCTTCCACACCATGTGTGAAATGCAAAATTCAGGTGACTTGTGATGAGGAGGTTGTGGAGGGTAAAGCTAGTAAGAGGAAGAACATGAAATAGGGGCTGGTGTATTTCTAGGAATTTGTGGATAGTTATAGGAGGGGATTGGGGTTAATAAGGCTAGGGAGGTGGTAGAATTGGTAAATGGTGACTTGGATTATGGTGGTGGTCGGGGGGTTCCAATTGTGGGGAAGGTGAATAGTGTGGTGGATTTGGAGGAATCTCCTGCTGTGTCGATGTCTAAAGACAAGGGTAAGGTTAAGGTTGATTCTCCTAAGGGTTTCCAAGAAGATGACTCATCCATGATCTCCCATCAGGGGAGGGGCTTGTATTGGGGTGTGATGAACTACTCGTAGGTGTTTGGACTGGTCAAGGAAGGGGTCGATATCTCCTTTAATTTTCTTATGTGGTTGGTTTAGGAGGTGCAGGACCTCCATAACAAGTATGACACGATTGCTCACTGTAATATTTCTACCCTTAGAATCTTAAAGGAGAAGGACTCTATCTTTAGTATGGTTAAATCACTGAATTCCATCCTTGGCCTTATGGTGGAGGACATGGCTAATTTGAAAAAAGATCATGGTCCTAGGCTATCCATGGTGGAGAGGAATTCCCTGTTGCTGCATAAAGACCTTAATACAATGATTAATCTCAGTAAGGAGAAGCTTGAATCCTCTGCTAAAGGTTTGGTGTTCCTAAATGAAAAGGCTAGGGAATCAACAAGGAGATCGTTGTTTAGTAAGCTAGTGAACTAGGATGAGGAGGATGATGCTAAGAAGATTTTACAGGTTGTAGACTTAGGCATAGGACCGAGCATTTGCACTCTGAGCAAAAAAAAGAAGAGCAAGATGGTGTCGAGGTAGGATATTGATGAGATCATGGAAATGCATGACAAGGTGATATCTAAGGATCTGGAAGCAGCCAAAATGTTAAAGGAACTTCTCTAGATGTTTCTTGTTTTGTTCTTTTTTTCTATTTTTTTGTGTCTTTGGTTGTTGTTTGTTGATGGGGTATTGATTGTTGTTTAATCAGCTTAATTTTTTTGTTGGTGGGGTAGCCAATCTGCTTTATCTTTGCTATATTTTCTCTTTTTTGTACAGAGCTTCAGGGCCCCTTCAAAACCTATTTATCGCTAATCAAAAAAAATTTGAAATCAATCTAAATAGAAAGTATATATAATAATTATAATATATTTATTTATAATTTAAAATATAATATTACATTAATTTTAGAAAGAAAATTCTTAAAGAGCAATTAAAATAGTACTAACGATTTAAACAATCAAAATAAAAAATTATAAATGCTATCAAGTTAAACAATTTGTAATCAATCTAAATAGAAAGTAGATATAATAATCATAATATATTTTTTAATATTTTAAAATATATAATTACATTAATTTTAGAGATAAAAAATTATTAAAAATTAAACAGTTAAAACAATGCTAATGATTTGTAATGAAAGTTATATGTTTATACTTTGTTTTATTAAAAACATAAAAGTTAGAAAAGAATGGGAGTCTCTAGAGATTTTATTTCTTAAAAAATAACCTTTTAAAGTAATAATATTATTTCTTTGATTTATTAAAAAAATATAACTTGAAAATGGGAGAGCATATAGAAATTTGATTTTTTTTTAAATAAACTTTTTTAAGTAGTTATATTATCTATTAATATTAGCTATTTTCTATATTTTTAAAATTATTGAATGGTTAGATCTTTCTCATTGATCTTGCATCATTCTAATACATTTTGAATTGTCACATTTAAGTTCACAAAGAAAATATCATAAAATAAATAATTTCAAATGATTTTGTAATAAAATTAAGCTAAGATTTATACAATAAGCTATATTTTGATCTTATATGTTTCATTATTAAAAAATATAACTTAAAAAGGAATGGGAAAGCATGCAATATTTGTTTTTTTTTAATAGTTTTTTAAAGTAGTGATATTATCTCTTTGACTATGAGAAAAAAAATATAACTTAAAAAAAATGGGAGTGTAGAAAATTGATTTTTGAAAAAACTAATTTCTTAAAATAGAGATATTATATATTAATATTAACTTGTTTTATATTACTAAAATTTTTGAATAATCTTACCTAGACATTCACCAATTACCATCATTTACCTCATGTCTCCATGTTGTTGCTAGCTCCATTTTTTGCTTAAATTTAAGCAGTGGGATTGTACCCATGCTTAAATTTTATTATTGAAAAAGGATAACTTAGAATCTTTTCTTATTTTAATGGAGCTTTAGGAATTGAAAATAAGTGTCATGTAGTGGCTAGTACTTGCCTTAATAGTATTGTAATTATTGTTTTTTAGATTTGATAAAAATTAAATGTAAGTTAAATTATTAATGTGAATAAAAGTAAATGTAATTTTTGTTAATTATAGTGTTTTAGTATTGTTAATTAGTCATTAATGACCTAACCCTAACCCTAACTCATACCCTAACTCTAATTATATCCCTAACCCTAACGCTAACCCTATCCCTAACTCTAACCCTAACAATAAATTTTAAACCATTATCTTAATCCTAGACTTATCTCTAACCCTAACTATGATTTTAACACTATCCATAACTATAAACCTAATTTTATCACTAACTTTAAATAAATAACATATTTAATAAATGTTATATTATGAAATATTATATATTATATATAAATTATGATAATACACCTAGTTAATGCAACTTATGCATGTGAGAAAAAATGAAATACAATTAGACATAATGGAGGAGTAAGGTGGTGCCTAATGAAACAAATTTTGTTTCTGGTGGCTTTGATTGTAAAGGGTTTTCAGTCGAGTATGTAAGGGGTTAAATTTTTCTATTGGGTAGTGAATGAATAGTGTGCAAATGTTTGTAATTATTCAGTATGGGACTAGGAAGAAAAATGTTTTGTCAACTATAAGCTATTATGCTAATATTTTTTTCAATTGTAAGCTATTATGCTAATATTTCTGGCTATCAAGAACCATTGAACTTCTATTTTATAAAAATATATTCCTATATATTAATATATATATACAAGCTTATTGCCTCTCACTTAAATATATATATATATATATACTAATAATCATTAAAAGTTAGATATTACATGTTGGCAATGTTTCTTCTCTTATTATTAATATAAAATTGTTATATATTAAAATGATTATTTATTACAAGTTGTTTATTTTTAATTTAATATATATATATTAAAAATATAAAATATATTATGTTAAATCATCATATTTGATTTGTAGTAGACACAAGTGCAACTATATATCTTCATTCAAATCAATGATTGTTAAATATTAAGGAATCAATGATTATAGCTGGTATGATTATTTCAAAGTCCATGAATGATAGAGTAAACACTTCTAGATTAAACTCTCTATGCTATTTTGAATTGGCATTTCAAACCACACTAAATGATTCATTGTAGGAAGAGGATAATGAAGAATTATATGATTGTAGAAATGACCTTAAGAAGAGTTAAGTGGTGGGAGAGGGTAGGGAGGGAGGAGATTTGAAAATGAAGTAAAAGTGAAAATAGGCCAAAAAATGATGAAGACATAATAGAAGAATGAATAATATAGTAATATAATATAACACAAATAAATGGATCAAAAAGGGTTAAAGTTAAATATATCAAACAATGAATAAATAACTCTAATGACCTTACCCTAACCCTAGAACTCGATGATTCATCATAGGAAGAGGATAATGAAGAATATGATTGTAGAAATGACCTTAAGAAGAGTTAAGTGGTGGGAAGGGTAGGAAGGGAGGAGACTGAAAAATGAAGTAAAAGTGAAAATAGGAAAAAAAATGATAAAAACATAATAGAAAAATGAATAATATAATAATATGATATAACACAAATAAATGGATCAAAAAAGGTTAAAGGTTAAATGTCTTGAATAAATAACTCTAAGAGAATTATAAAGATGAATTATATAACAAAATAATTGAGGAATAATTACCAAAATTATTAAAAGAAATGAAGGAAGATATAAAGGAAAATATACTACAACTTTAAAAATAAAAAATAAACCAAAGAAAAAAGAAAAAAGATGAGATTATTCATAAAATATGAATTGAAAAATTAAATAATATTCAATTAAAATAAAAAAATAGATGGTTAAAATATAATAGATTATAACATATATAACCTATAATATATATTAATATAAATAGATAAAATCATAATAATTTATATAATAGATATTAATATATATAAATATAGATTAAAGGAGAACCTACAATATAAAATAACCTACAAAATAAAATAATCATATATATTAATATAAATGTATATTTTTTTTTAAAGGAGAACCTACAATATAAAATAACCTACAAAATAAAATAACTAACTGTCATATATATTAATATAAATGTATAATATAAATTAATATATTACCTACACAATTTAGATTAACTTATTTATCTACAAAATATATAAATTCTATATTAATATAGATTATATATATAAATTAATATTATCTATATTAAAATAGGTTGTATTTTATATATAATAAAGATCTAAAATAATATAAGTTATCTTATATGTTATAATTGTTTTGGAGAACCTATATATATTATATAATGGAAAGAATAATACAATTTTTATTTACTTTACTAGTTAATTGATATTTGTGATATTTTTTTTAATTAAAAATAATAATCACATTCTTAAAAAAAAGTCAAAATAAGTAACATTTATTTATTTTAGAAAGATTTAATGAAATGACTTTATAAAGCAAAAAATGAAATTAATTTTTAAAATAAAGATATTATATATTAATTTTATTTTTTTTGTATATCACTAAAATTATTGAACAATCCTATCTAGACATCCACCAACTACCATCATTTACCTACTCTTTTGTGGCAAAAGGTGTAGAAATTTGATTTCAAAAAAACTATATATATATATATAAAATGTGTAGAAACTTGATTTTTGAAAATTTTAATTTTTAAAAATAAAGATATATATATATATATTAATATTTTTTTAATATTACTAAAATTATTGAACAACCCTATCTCAAAAACCTAATTTTTAAAAATAAAGATCTTATATATTAATATTAATTTTTTTATATTACTAAAATTGTTGAAAAATCGTATTTAGGCATTCACCAACTACCATCATTTACCTAGTCTACTCTCATTCACCAACTACCATCATTTACCTAGTCTACTGGCCGAGAGAGTGTAGAAATTTGATTTTAAAAAAACTAATTTTTTAAAATAGAATAATTTTTTTTCATTTGCTTATTTAATTTAACTTCATCGACTTTGTTGACCGTCCGCAGAAAACAAAAATGCGCACATGTAAGGAAATGCGGTGGAAATGATGGTGTAATTTGAATTAAAAATCTTACTCACCACTGAGTGAAGTTCCTTGGGCGTCTTACCCACCCTATTCCTATTAAAGCATTCTTATCTGGTGTCTTACGACCACCGAGAAGAGTTTTTTGGGCTTCTTACCCACCTTATTCAACAATTTTAGTAATATAATTTTTTTTAATATTAATATATAATATTTCTATTTTAAAAAATTAGTTTTTTTAAAATCAAATTTCTACACTCTCTCGGACAGTAGACTGGGTAAATGATGGTAGTTGGTGAATGAGAGTAGACTGGGTAAATGATGGTAGTTGGTGAATGTCTAAATTAAATAAGCAAATGAAAAAAAATTAGGTTTGTTTAGTGAAGCTACGGACAAATATCAACAGTAGCTTGGAAAAATCAGTGGCTACGTGGAAGCTTCAAAATTTCGATGGATACATGCTCAGCAATAGCAGACTCAAAACATCACACGCATGTTTTATCGATTCTTTGACTGCTGCGGCCACCCACTTTATCTCCCTTCCAACTCCCGATACCCAGTTCGTGCTAGGGTATAAATATCATGCCCACAATCGCTTTATTCACTGCAAACTCCGAACCTTTTGTAAGTTGGTTTAATGGTCACAGGTTAAATCTTGCATATCGTATTAGAAGTGCGGTTAGTACGGTTGGGGGTCCTCTGCAGGTAGTCTCATATCTGTATAAGTCGTCTCTAAACTAAAAAAACAGATCGTCCTCCATAAACTGTAAAAGTATTCCAATCTCATTCATGGTAGATTGCAGTCTAGGAAACAGCTATTGTGTTCCGTCCATTAACGAGGCGAAACATTCTTTATCGACGTGAGTTTTTCTGTTGAGGTGAAGCGCGCAAAACGAGATGTCTGGGAACAATGGTGACAGTGATCATTGTGGTGTGCGTGAGATTGTGAAGGCGAGGGAGTTATGCAGGCCACCGACTCTGCCTTTGCCGATGGGTGGGGTGAACCCGATCCATTTGGAAGGGGTAGAGCACGTGAGCAATCCGCCTCACTGGAAGAGAGCGGCAGAGGCCATGGAGTGCAACCACGTGGATGAAGTGAGGAGGATGATTCAGCAGTTTTACAAAGCACAGAAGGTGGTGCTACAAGGCACTACCTTAACCGTGGGTCAGGTGACGGCTGTGACTCGGAGAGGGGAGGTGAGGGTGGAGTTGGACGAGGCAAGCGCGAAAGCAAGAGTGGAGGAGAGTGCGACATGGGTGGTCAACAACATAGCGAAAGGAACGAACGGGGTGACAACAGGGTTCGGAGCCACCTCTCACCGGCGGACGAACAAGCCGGTGGATCTGCAGCGCGAGCTGATTCGGTTTTTGAATGCGGGCGTGTTGGGGAAGGAGGAGGGGCTGCAGCTGCCCTGCGAGTATACCAAGGCCGCCATGCTTGTCAGAGTCAACACCTTAATGCAGGGCTACTCTGGCATCCGCTGGGAAGTCCTGGAGGCCCTGCAGAAGCTCGTAGACTGTAACATTACTCCCAAAGTGCCTCTTAGAGGATCTATCACAGCCTCCGGCGATCTGATGCCTCTCTCTTATATTGCTGGGCTGCTGACGGGGCGCCCGAACTCCAGAGCTGTGACGAGTGAGGGCGAGGAGGTGGACGCCCTAGAAGCGCTCAAAAGAGCGGGCATTGAGGGAGGGCCGTTCCAATTGCAGCCCAAAGAGGGGTTGGCACTCGTCAACGGCACTGCGGTTGGCTCGGCAGTGGCGGCCTCCGTTTGTTTCGACGCCAACTTGTTGTCCGTTCTGGCTGAGATTCTCTCAGCCCTCTTCTGCGAGGTTATGCAGGGTAAGCCCGAGTTCACGGATCCTCTGACGCATGAGTTGAAGCACCATCCGGGTCAGATTGAGGCGGCGGCGGTAATGGAATATCTACTGGACGGCAGCGATTACGTCAAGGAGGCGAGGCGGGTGCAGGAGACGGATCCGCTGAGCAAGCCCAAGCAAGACCGTTACGCTCTGCGGACGTCCCCGCAGTGGCTGGGTCCGCAGATCGAGGTGATTCGCATGGCCACGCACTCCATCGAGCGCGAGATCAACTCCGTCAACGACAACCCCTTGATCGACGTGGCGCGTGACAAGGCAGTCCACGGCGGTAACTTCCAGGGCACGCCTATTGGGGTGTCCATGGACAACACAAGAATTGCTTTGGCGGCCATCGGGAAACTCATGTTTGCGCAATTCTCGGAGCTGGTGTGCGACTATTACAACAACGGTCTGCCTTCCAATCTGAGTGGTGGGCCCAATCCCAGCCTAGACTACGGCTTCAAAGGCGCCGAGATTGCCATGGCGTCCTACACGTCGGAGCTGCAGTATCTGGCCTCCCCTGTCACCACCCATGTGCAGAGCGCTGAGCAACACAATCAGGACGTGAATTCGTTGGGTCTCATTTCGGCCAGGAAGACGGCAGAGGCCATCCAAATACTGAAGCTCATGTCCGCCACTTATCTGGTGGCGCTGTGCCAGGCCGTGGACCTCCGCCATTTGGAGGAAAACATGCGAGCCGTGGTGAAGCACTTGGTATTACAAACGGCCAGAAAGACTCTCACCAGCGGGGAAGACGGATCCCTACTCCCTACCTGCTTCTGCGAGAAGGAGCTCCTACAGGTAGTGGACCATCAGCCGATCTTCTCTTACATCGACGACCCCTCCAACCCTTCCTACTCACTCATGCTTCAGCTCCGAGAAGTTCTCGTTGACACGGCCCTCAAATGCCCTCTCGAGGAGGACGACCACGAGCTCGGAACGCCGCTGCTGTTCCGTAGGATTCCCATCTTCCAAAAGGAGCTGAAAGCTCGGTTGGATGAAGAGGTACCCACGGCCCGGGAGAGATTCCAAGCAGGAGACTTCCCCATCCCCAACAGAATAAAGAAATGCAGAACTTACCCCATCTATAAATTCGTGAGATCCCAACTAGGAACGGAGTTGCTGAGTGGCGCAAAGACGCGAAGCCCCGGCGAAGACATTGAGAAAGTGTACCGCGGGATTTGTGACTCGGAGGAGCTGTTCGGAGAGGTAGTAGTGAAATGTTTGGACAAGTGGCGCGGCTCGGCAGGGCCCTTCACTCCGCGCCCACAACATCCTCCTCTGTCTCCTGCGCCCTTCAATACATCATACTGGTCCTGGTTTGACACCGCCAAATCGCCCTCCGCCACCAGTAGCAGAGGATTGTGGAACACAGCTACGCTCTGATTTCCTCTTCCACCACCCTCGTTCCATTACACTCACTGAACCATAATAAAGCTACTCACTCTTCTTGTGGATGCATCATGCAGACTGCTCAGATTCCTTCAACAATTATACAGTGTAACGCACTTATTTTTACTTTAACAAATGCAAGTTTACGATAATCTTTAACCTCGAGTTTATGCCTATCTTAAAATTTGAAAGCTTTCGACTTGCTCACTCCATTCTGCCGAAGCACGGATCATGCATCTCTGAGTTGAAAGACAAAAGAAAACATACACACGTGGATTGTTAAATTAGGACCTACGTACTCTCAATTCAACTTCATCCTTTCATTGTTCTCACTGTCTCTGTTTTCCACATTGAAGTACTGTCTAGAACAATAAGAAATTCCCTAAATACTCTCAAATAATTCTCCATTTCATGATTCGTAAATTTTATGTTCTGCAATTCTTCATTGTGGGGAAGTCTCCTGCATAGCTTTAATTCACCATCTCAAAATACGTGGCTTTTAATTCATCGTCTCGGTCCTGCCCCTCTTTGATATCATACTCACTGCGTTTGCTTACTCTTAATAATAATAGTAGCTATTTTAATATTAAAGTAATAATAATATTAAAAAAGTGTTGTTAAACAGTTTATAAGTTCTATAAATATTTTATGCCTTTAATTACTTAAATATATATATATTAATAATTTATTACTTATTTTACATATATGTATATAAAAAAATTGATATTGATAATAATATTGATTTTAGTAAGATATTAAAGGGGGGTTGATTTTAAATATATATGTATTTTATAGAAAGGAATGAAAATAATCATTTTAGTGCATAAATTTTTATGTAGTACTTGACTCACTCTATCATGTACTATACAAGGTTACAAAAATTGTTACGAATAAGATGATAATGTGATTATTATGTTGAGAAAATGTGTCTCAACCTTGCATTCCTAATGTTTTTTTTTATGTATTTTATATGCATTCATTATTTTGTTTTCTAGTGGTTTTGTTTTCTTGTCAGAGATTTGGTATTCTATTTGGAAGTTTATTAGATTTCAACTTTTAGAAGGTTTGTCCTCACATGAGGAGGTAGGCATTCCACATTGAGGTTACATAGTTTGGCCATGTATCAAAATCTAGTGGTGTGTGTAAAATTATCATGATGTGAGTTATGTATGACATATTTTTATGATGTGTAATATAAAAGGGAGGTTAAATTAGAATTTTGACCAACATAATGATAGGTATGGACACTTGATATAGAGCATCTTTGAATAGGTTGAATGAGGAAAAATTGGGGCACCTAAGTTGGGTGGTCATTCGTCAAATATGACAACTACATATGATAGTTGTAATATGTATCAAGAATATGCTAAAAATGGCCAAGGGGACCAAGACCAAGGTGGTCATGTTGGAATTTGGACCCAAGATTAGGCATCTAACTTCTTGTTGCTTTTCTAATGGTTTTCCTAAACCATTGATGGTTTCTAGTTTGAATTCTTGCCTATAAATTGGTGCTTGGAGTAGTAGCTTGTATGGTTAATTTGTAGGTATTGTTATGCTATTGGAATCACTCCAAATTTGAATGTTGGTGATATGTTGCTTTCTCTACAAGTGTATTGCAATCTTTTGATTTATTCAATAATACAAATTTGGCTACTTTGGAGTGTGGGGTTTTTCTCTTGAAATATTTTTTCCATCACACTTGTGTTATGGTATATTATTCATTTCATGTTTATATGCATTTATATTTTTTTCATTGTAAAGATTGAAAAATTGTACAATATTCTCTTTATTAGATTAGTGTAGGAAGCGTTTTTGCACACCTTACTTCCTTTCGGTTAGTATCAAAGCTTGATACCTTTTATCTTAGTTGTTAAGTAGAGGGGATTTTCTACTAATTTTCAATTGAGTAAGACCTTATGTAGAGGATTATTTTATCTCATACATGAAGAGATGATAAACACATCAAGAATTGAAATGGAGAAGTTTAATGGAAATAATTGTGATTTGTGAAATTTTAAGATGAAAGATATTCTCATGGGTTACAACATCCAATAAAA
This sequence comes from Sequoia sempervirens, assembly GCA_007258455.2. Taxonomy (NCBI): domain Eukaryota; kingdom Viridiplantae; phylum Streptophyta; class Pinopsida; order Cupressales; family Cupressaceae; genus Sequoia; species Sequoia sempervirens. The sequence goes on along the minus strand of VDFB02114755.1, from coordinate 4,333 downwards.
TAAATCAAGTATAAAATATAAGACAAGGACTTGATGGAAATAAAGTATTAAGCTCTTGTGAGACTTTATAATTTAGCAGAATCATTTTTATTAAATGTTCATGAAGAGATCACCACAATAAATCTATGGAAAGGCTTGGTGAAATTTATCTAGCTAAATCTATGGTAAATAAGTTATTCTTGAAAAATAAGTTTTATTCTCTTAGAATGGAGGATGGTGGATTAGTAGACAATCATTTTGTTGGAGTTAAAATGACACTGAGAGGGGGGGTGAATCAGTGTCTTAACAGATTTGACCAATTTTCAAAAATTCATAAACATAGCTTAGATTTGATCTCAATATTACTCTGATTAATGCATTCATGAGTTGAATGTAATCATTCATAAATAGAATTGAGAAAAGTAATAATCCCAACAGTGAACTGAAACAACAACAACACAGTAAAGCAGTGAGAACTCAGAAGAACAAAGAGACACAAGATTTTTCCGAGTGGAAAACCCTCCTAGGGTATAAAAACCACTCCTGAAATGCCTTGTGGGCTTAACTTTTAATCAACTATTCACAATGCCTTATAGGCTAATTTTTTAGCACCCACTCAAGGAGCACCAACCCCTCAAATTATATTTCTGAACAATAATCATTTCTCAAAGGATCTCTCTGCTTTCAGTTAAGCTCATAACTCTCTGTTTTCTCATCTATAGAATACCTTAAAGATTCAACAATTGAATCCCTAAAATACTATATAGAAAAGAAATTTACAATATCTCTGCATCTTGTTATTCAGATTTTATTGCAGAGTTTATCCATACATTTTCATACAGCCAAGGAATGATAATCTCAGAATTACAACAAAACAAAAAAACATAGTTTTCTGCTTCTATTTATACATCTTTTTAGGTATCAAATCTTCAATCAATTTTGTGGTCAAAGGAGCATAGAGAAAAGATAACTCTTTGTGATGTAAATGCCAGATAAGTAACTGTCATCAGAAGTAACAGCTGAACAACCAACCTGAAAAGATTTTGACTGAACTTAACAAAGATTTTTGCAATTGAAATCCTCATCATGGACCCAGCAAGATTATTAGACAAGGTGAAATTAATTTGCTAATACAAGAGTCGTTTCACCCAGCTAAGAGTCGTCCTCAACAAATCTAAAATGTATGAGATCATTTCACTGCTTAAAAAGCACGACAACCCACCACAATAAATCATAACCTCTAATGCATGAATAATAATACTCTGTCAGGGTATCATTTGCCACATTAGTAATTGAGATGCAGAGAACGGTTCCAAAAAAAATGGTTATTATAAACCAATATGTGCAGCATGAAACGCATAAAAAAAATACCAGTCAAATCTGCAACTCTCATTGCTCCATCAACCACTGTCGAGCTTCCAGCCAGAAACGTACCAAATAAAGCTTCCACATACCGTTGATAAAGTTGTTACAGCCAGCAACAACAGAAACTAAAACTCTCATGATGGCGGCCAGGCTAGGGTTCCATACCCAACCAAAAAGAATAAACTCAATAAGTTTTCCCTAAACATTCTTTCCTCCAGTGTCGTTGAGACAAATCATAATCAGGGAGACCTTATATAGAATGCCTTTTGTTTTACTGAAAGCCCACTTGATACACATTGGTCGCCGAGACATCCAAATAGTCCTACCGAAGGCAATTAAATCGCCAGTCATTCCCCTTAGTTATCATTTTTTCCATGACCCATCAGAGTCGGGGAGAAGTCATAACGAATACATTATGTCATCGACACCGCCGAACTCACCTCAGATTGCCAAGAGAGAACAAATCTCACACCGATAAAGTCCATTTGTATTCCATCGGCGAGACATATCAATGTCGGGGAGACCTCTCGAAGAGCACACTATGTCATACCGAAAAACTTTATCCACTCTGAGTTGCTGAGACAATACCAACCTCTTGCCGAAAGCCCCTCATAAGCCTTAGTCGGCAAGACCTGACGGGTTCGCTATGACATTACTTCGATGCTACAAGAGTCTCAGTGAAATAACCCTTTGAATAAAGTCGATGAGACACAATGGAATCGCTAAGACCTCCCTCCAAATATCACAAACTCTTACCGATATGCAATTTTTCAACGGCGGTCGGTGTGACATACCAATTTCGCTGTGACCACATACTGACGGTGTAACACTTGCCAAAAGCTGCCCGAATGAAAAAAAATCCAATCAACATGACATCAGAAATGTCTTGCCGATAGGCAACACAGACATTTCAAAATGGATCGGGGAGACCATGCCATTCTCACGCCGATATGTGTAAGCCCGAATGAGAAACAACCAATACCTTTAGACAAATGAGATGTTAGAACCAAGGTAACTGTAATGCCTTCAAAAATGTGAGTTCAAAGAATGTAATCAAATGGCTTGTAATCATGTGAAATACACCTGTGGTATGCAAAGAGAACCATCCTGAGACTAATCATCAAAGAGAACTAACTAAAAGAGATTTTGTCATCAAGGACAAACCATAAGATCACAACTGAGAACCAACACATTTGAATGCCTTCAATATGATATTTTCCTAGTTGAGCTTCATTGGAGTTAAAATGGAGGGGGATCATTACACATGAATTTTCTATGTTATTACTAGATAATTGGGCTTGTAATGGTTATTGAAATTACTACAACCAACTTCAAGATGGATGATGTGGTTGTATCTTTATTTTTTGAAGAGAATCAAAGGAAGAATTTTGAAATGGCTACGAAGGCCTTTGTAGAAAGTGTGATAGATCTTAAAAAAGGAAAGAAGGGGGTATGTGTAGGTAAATGGTGAGCCAAAAATTGGCAATGACGAAAAAAACACTTCTTTCATCAACCGAAAAAATGCGAAAAGATAAAGTTGACTTTTTCCAGGCTCAAGTGTCACCATACCTAACACCAAACCTATTTTTACAAATTAGATCGAATATCCGATTTGTAAAAATCATTTATTAAAAACTTTTGTCGCTTTTTTGAAGTCATTCAGCTGAGAAGAACCCGCGGGCGCACTGTGCATCCATTCTTCACATAACGGATATCCGATATAGGCTAAATTCGATTTGGAAAGGTAAGTTTTTTATTTTTATTTGATTTGATTCAATTTTGATTTAGATTTGAATAATTTAATATGGTTTTTTGTTGATTTTTTTTAAAAATAGGGTTTTTGATTGAGTTTTTGTGAAAGAATTGAGTTTAGAATAGATTTTGATAAAAAAATGAATGTTTTTTGTGGATTTTTTTTCACAATAGGGTTTTTGATTGAATTTTTATGAAAAAATTGAATTGAGAATGGATTTTGATAAAAAATGAATGTTTTTTGTGGATTTTTTTTCAAAATAGGGTTTTTGATTGAATTTTTATGAAACAATTGAGTTCAAAATAGATTTTGTTAAAAAAATGAATGTTTTTAATGGATTTTGATTTAAAAATAGTGTTTCATTTATATTGTCTAATTTTAGATTAATTATTTTTTAACTTTAATCAGGCATTATGGCTGCTGAGAATGAAAATGCACAAATTCCACCAGTTGAAAATGAAAATCCACCAGCTGAGAATCAAAATGCAGAAATGCCAAATGCTCCACCACCTCACAACCATCAATTGAATAGTTAATTCATGAAAAATTGGAGCAATTGAGGGGCATTTGTGATGTTTATAGGAAAATCCCTCGATTATCCCGTATGTCAACCACATTGACAGGAATAATTACAAATGTAGAAACCCTCTCCACCCAACATAATGCATTTCATTCATGGCGAGAAACCATGAGGCAATATTATGCATGTGGAATGTCTTATGATGATGTGAAAGATCTCCAAATAACAAAATCCCAAATAGCCTCTTTATTTATTAACCCCAAAGACTGGTTTGCCAGTTAATGTTAACAAGTCAAAACTTTCTATAAAATGGTGCACACATAGGGGCATAGTAGATAACTTTTGGGATCGTTGGTGTATGGTTTTTGATAAACCACCCAACAATAATCTTGATGTACCTTTTTACTTTATTAAAAAATTATATGTTGAGTTTTTGTTAGGGCATCATGTCAATTACTTTGACATTAAACCCTTCCAGGGCATTGGTAGAGGTATGCCTCAGGATAGGCCAGGGGTAGCTAGAGTAGTTAGGCGCCCACATGTTCCTCATCCCCCCCTTCCTCCGCCACCTCCAGTACAACATCCAAATATTATGAAGGATGCAGCCACACAAACTATCTAGGCCATTCAGTGGTCCTTTGGTTTCCCATGCTTCTTCAGTAGCTCAGCCATAGTTTGGTGATCTTGGTGATGGATCTAGTGCTTCTGCATCATCC